>JASDQU010585555.1:23996-38698 GCA_032191745.1 Picea mariana | reverse complement strand
CCCTCAAAATGGCCCCGGAAGTTAAAACCTGCTAAAAATAGTAAATTGCCAAAATTGCCAGAAAATTGTTTTGAGCCAGTCGGAAAAGGTGGGTGGCCACCAATATCCACCTGGATCAGAGGTTGAATCAACTAATATTAAACTATTGTTCAGAATAAATATACTACGATGGTGAGGTACGAGAAATGGGTCATCCTTATGATCAGGTAATAATCATAATACAAAATATTAATTTAATTGATCTTGGAACTGTTGGAGAATAATGCTCTAGTTAATAAATGTAATAGACTATGATTTATGAATTAGTTGTGTATGTGGATATCTTAGCTCTTGAGAGAGGAAAAATGTGTTGTTAGTTGTAGATTAATGAGGTAAAATAGGGAAGATTATTAGTATAGAAGGTTGAAGTCTTTTACTAAGACTATACAACGTGTTTGTGTATAAATGTATGTATCATTGAATAAAGAAAATGAAGATTACTTTATGTGTGAAGAACATAATGTCTACTCTCCATTATTTTTTATTGATATCAGAGTAGGTATGCGATTAACTCCCTCAGTAGAGGGTCTGGGAATATGAAAGAGATGTGAGAGTAATTTGTTGTAGGAGAGTAGATAGATTGTTCTTTGAGTCTGTATTTTTTTGTGTGAGGATTACTTTAGTGTGTGTACATGATTTTCAATAAGAACATATTTTTGTATTGCAGATATTTTTAATTCGTTGTTAATTTATGTTTGTAGTTCCATGGTGTTATAAATCTATGCATAAGTGTATATTTTCTTTGGTTTGTTGATAATGCCATTGAAGATAAATGTTTCCGCATGGAATAGAATTTTGGATTTTGTAGTTCATTGTCGAGGTACAGATCAATGAATGAAGTGGACAATATTGAGATTTGACCCTCATTTTATGATTAAAATACCACAACACTTCATCCTTTCTTTTAACAATTCATGGAGAGTGTCAACTCTTGTATCTAGGCTATGGAGGACAGCTACATTGAAAACCCATTGAAAAGGCTATGCCTCTAGCTTATAGGATGCCATATTCCATTAGAAGTTGCTATTATGGAAATCTACTAGAAACTATCGTACAATGAGCTCTTCCTCTAATAAAATTGGAGGTGACAAAAATATTGAAAGGAAGGAGGCAATGAGTAATTAGTAGTAGATAATTGTTTTGAATAATTGTAAGTATGTTGGTTTTATTCCTGGTTTGTGAAACAAATGATGACGAATCTCTAAAATCAAAGATTGACTCATATACATTCCCTACTCAGAATTTTTTTAGAGAACCGGTGTGTACAATGGTTGGTCACACATGTATCTAGGTGGATGGAAGTAGGTCCATAGAATGGCCAGTTATTCAATCTCTGCAATCAAAACATGGAATTGATTTTTTGTTCTAAAAAAATTGTATCTTGAGAGGGGGAGCCTAGTGTAGGTTCAACTTAGTATGGATGGTTTTCCAGTTAGTTTGGGTGTTGTGGATCTAAGGAAAAATCCCTTGTTAGTTGTTGAAGACATTTGAGTGGTCTAGTAATGAGGTTATGCGAGAGGTGTGTGAGTTGTTGTCATGTAATTGACTTTGATAGATCACCGATTCTAGTGTTTGGGAGTGGAAAAAGTTTAATGAAGTTTGGTACCTACAATATTTTAGAATGGTGAATGAGAAAAAACAATTAAGATGAAAATTTCAAATTATCTTTTGTTATCATTCAACTTTTCTATTGTAGGGGTATTGGAGAATAATGTTCCAGTTAATAAATGTAATAGATTATGATTTAGGGATCAATTGTGTACGTGGAAAACTTATTTGTTGAGAGAGGACAAATGTGTTATTAGTTGTAGGTTAATGAGTTAATATAGGGAGTTAAAATAGGGAAGTATGTTAGTGTAGAAGATTGAAGTTTGTTTGTGTATAAATGGATGTATCAATGAATAAAAAAAATGAAGATGAGTTTGTGTGTGAATAACACAATCTCTACTCTCCATTATTTTCTCTTAATATGATATTAAGATAATACAAAATATTATCTTAATTGATCCTTGAACTTGTATGGAATCAGAAGCAAAGAATCATAATTTTGTCTAGTTTTGGTCAGTGATATTCAGAGAACATGAGACATGGTAAACATGAAAGTGTCAAATATCTTTCTCTGGATCTCCAAACCTCCCTTTTCCAAGAGTCCCATGAAGACGGTTAGGTTAAGGGTCACTTTTGTCACTTGTTATTTATTTTAGCCCTTTGTTAGGGTCCTTTGTGGTTTCTTCACTCAAATCTTCAATTCCACTAAAATTTTAGGTTTTTCACTTTAGTGTGGTAGAACCTTTTTTCAAGTGTTTTTGATCATATCTGGTGTGAAATTATCCTCAAATCTCTTCCCTTGGTTGTTTCTTTATTTCATCAAGGTTTTTTGTCACAGTTGTGGCTAATCTACAGGATGCGAGAAGAAGCTGGTGGGGCTAGGCCTTAGGAGAGAAAGGGAGGGAACAATTGTGTGGTTTGTTAAGTGCCACATCTTCAACATTTCTAACAAAATATTCCAGAAGTGATGTAAATTCATATGGGAAAAACTAAAAGGAGTTACCTAGACCATTGAAGCCTAGGTAGATTATCTAGTGATAGTTACAAGCGCATGGCTGGAGGATTTATACCTACATGAAGATTTTTCTGGATGGGATTAACGATGTCATTGGTGCATTCACAGGGACATATGTCCTATAACAGGAGAAATGATCTCATTTGTCCCTTTAATATGACGTACAAATGTAAGTTTTCTCCACCTTTATGGGTAGAAATGATTCTCATTGACTACACAAGGAGTCTTTGTTGCTTTGTATCAAAATATTGAGAAAAATGGGTATCCTAAATTCACCCCTTGTAGAAAAATTTGATCGAGGCGATTCTCAAAATATCGAGTGACAAAGTTTGACAGAAGATTGAAAGTTGATGTCAAAATGTTGGCATTTTATCGTGAGTCTATATACTTGACCATTAAAGTTTTTATTTGAACATCTTACATAATAGTTTGTATATTTTTCAAAATGTATATGGGATGTTGCAAAAGAGGTTGAAAAAATTATTGTAACTTACCACCCACCAATCGTAGTATTTTATATGAGTTTTATTAGCATTTCATCACTCTCTTGAATTCTATATAGATCATCATCATACATAGTCCACCTCATACATAGCTAACTTGTTACAGCTTGCACTTACCTGCAACCCATTCACATATCAATCCATTTACATATATTGTTTATTTCAATAAATTATTTTATTATTTTTCATGCAAATTCCTCAATATATTGTCTTTGGAGAAGGCAATAGAAATAGGAGCTACATTGATTGCACAATTATTCTATACCCTGTCATGCATGTTTGGGTAGCCAAATAGGCTAGCTTCCATATAGTTATTGTATGATGAGTATTATATGACTTGTCAAGCATGTCTAGGTAGACAAAAAAAAACTAGCTTCCATTATCAAATTCATGTGGTTGTTAGCGCACGGTGTCACAAATCTTTGTTCTTGCTCCAAGTTCCACCTTTGTTTTGTGTTTATTGATATAAAAAATAGATACTTTACATATTTCAATTTACGTTTTCAATATCATAAATCGAATTGTCCAAATTCAAAATTTCCCTTTTCTATAAAATATTCAAATATTTTTAAAAAAATATGGGATTTCCATCCAATTATTTAGCAAAGTAGTTGAATCAAGATCATGTCTTCAAGAAGATTCCAACATGTTTTTCCAATGTTCACAAAGGATTTCAATGTCCATTACTTCAAAAGGATTTCAATGAACACTAAAGTGATGACCCACTAATTCAAAGAGCACACCCCCTTTTGACGAGAAAAATTGCATTTACTTTTGATAAAAATTTAACTGTAGGAAATGGTATTCACTTCTTCTTTTATGGTGGTATTAAATGTTTCTTAAAAGATAAACAACATTAAAATTTTAGTGACTATTTGGGATCATAATCTGATATGTCTACAAATGGAATATTCTCCACCCTTCAAATTCAACAGTACCTGGTTATCTGATATGGAATTTAGTTCCCTTATCAGGACTACTTGGATCTCTATGGAAAAATGGATGGATATTTCACCTACTCTCCTATTGTGAGAAAAGTTGAGGAAACTAAAAAAAGTGGTGGTTCAGTGGTAGTCAAACAAAAAGAAGCAGTTACATTCAGATCTTCTACAAATTGATAAAAAAATGTCAGAGCTCTTTATAAAATGTTCGTCTCAAGTGTTTGAGCAGGATGAACTCAATCTCTTCAAGGAGATAAAACAAAAGAAGGATAAAATTCTTGCAATTGAAGAATCTACATGGAGGCTCAAAAGTAAAGAAATTCGGTTGAACAAGGGTGACAAGAATACACGATTCTTCCATAAATTCGCATCTCAAATAAGAAGTCAAAATACAATTTGGGATATAACAAATGAGGATGGAAGTATCAAATACACTGATAAGGAGATTAAGGATACTTCCTTTAAGAATTTCCAATCCCATTACAACACTCTAGAGGCAGAGGACATGCATAATCAGTTAAATATTCTAAAAGGTGTGCCCAGATTCTGCAGTGATGATGAGAGCAAGGATATAGAGAAGCCAGTCACCTTAGAGAAAATTAAGGAAATTGTCAGTAAAATGCCTAATGAAAAAAGTTTGGGCCCAAATGGGTGGACACAGAAACTCTTTCAGACTTTCTTTGACATTATGGAGGTTGATCTTCATAAGGTTGTTGAGGATTCCAAAGTTTTAGGTCATATTCCAGATGCACTCAATGCAACTTTTTTCGCCCTTATTCTTAAGGTGATAAAGCAAGATTCCTTTCATGATTTCAGGACCATAGCCCTTTTTAACTTTGTCTATAAAGTGATATCCAATACATTATCCTCCCTTATGAAAGAAAAATTGGCTACAAGTATTTCCCAAGAACAGTTTGGATTTCTTAAAGATAGATTGATTTTTGATCGTGGGAATATCCTAGGAATGTTTTCACACCACAAAGTCTAAGAAGTTAAGTTCAATTATTCTTGATTTGGACTTAAATAAGGCATATGAAAAGCCAAGTTGGCAATTTTTGCGGTTGTTACTCATTCAAGTCGGTCTAAAATGGGAGGTTACACGACTGATTATGGACTGTGTAACTAATGTCAGTATGGAAGTATTGATTAATGGTTCCCCTACAAACATTTTCAATTACTATCGAAATTTGAGGCTGTGGTGTCCTATTTACCCCCTGTTTTTCCTTATGGTGGTTGAATGCCTCAGTAGACAAATAAAAAAGGTTGTGGAAGCAGGTTCATTTAAAGGAATTAAAGTTGTTGTTCATAATTTCATTTCTCATTTTCTTTTTGTTGACAATGTGCTCATTTTAGGAGACGTAGGTTTCGAGGACTGGATGTGATTTCAATATATTTAAACAAAATTCTACAGAGCTTCAGGTATGGAGGTTAACTATCAAAAGTCACGCTTCCTAGCTCAGAATATTGATCCAAGTCTTGAGGTAAAATTGTGGTCTTTAATTTTAATATCCAGTTTATGAGTATAGATGATGGTATGAAGTACCTTGGCTTCTTTCTTAAGCCTAATAATTGCAGAGTGGCTAATTGGAATTGGATGATTCAAAAAATTGAAAAGAGAATAGGGAATTGGTCCTTTCATTGGCTCTCCTTAGGCCGTAGGCTCGTCTTAGAAAAATCAGTATCGCAAAGCCTCCCTGTGTATTGGCTACGTCTTGTTAAAATTCCATCCTCCATCCTGCATAGGATTGGACAAATCATTACAAACTTCATTTGGAGAGGTGTTAGAAAATCACCCGGTGTCCACTTATCCAAATGACAAAAGATTGTTATGCCAAAGGAAAACGGTGATGGGGTATTCGTGATCTTAATTGGTTTTCTTTGTCTTTAGCTGCCAAGCCTTGCTGGGGGGATCTTTTTGGATAAGGACTATGGAATTTGGTGTTAAAAAAGAAATACCTCAAAGGAATCAACTTGACTTCTTAGATACAGAAAAATGAAAGTAAATTATTGGTTGCCTCTATCATTTGGAATAGTTTCATGAATTCTCTGCCTCTTATTAAAATATGGTTGGCCTGGTCTGTAGGTAGTGGTAAGTAGGTCTTTCTTGGCATGGATCCTTTCATTAGAGGTAATGCATTGTGTACTTGATCTGGCCCGTTAATCAAACATCTTAAAAATGTGCATATTTTCACTTTAGCACAGGCGACTTATCCTTATGCATCAGGAAATAATAATTGTTGGATTGATACCAATCGACTTAGGATTTTGGGTAAGTTGGCTATAGAATGGGATAATTTCCTTATTATTGTGTGGAGCAGTGGTATCTCTTTTAATAATTCCAATGATAAACTTGTTTGGTCTTGGAATAGGGCGGAGGGCTCTGTCATTGCTAAATTATCTTATCAGTCCATAATTTTTCTAATTTTCTGGAGGATAATAGATGGTGGTATAAGGCTATTTAGAAAGTTAATGTCCTAGGAAAAATTACTTGTTTCATGTGGCTATGTTTGATGGACTTTATTCTTACAGGTGCTAAGTACAGAAGAAGGGGAAGGACCAAACCTTCAACATGTAGTCTATGCCTCAATGTTGAAGAGACGACCTCTCATCTATTCGTACATTGTGTTGTTTCAAAAACTATTTGGAAATATATACTTTTGTTCCTGAAGATTCCACATGCTTGGGGAGATCTTGTTTTAGAAGAAAATATTTTAGATTGGTTCATTAACTATCTTAAGTTGAGTCATATTCCCTTTCTAGTGATATGGGGAATTCGAAAATATAGGAATCAACTTTTATTTGAGAATTGGAATAGATAGGATTCAATAATTGCCACAAAAATCCTACATTCAATTCAAGAATTCTAAGGAGACTGTGAAAGGGATAAGCTAGACTTCATACTCAGTCCAATCTATTTTGATGATTCTCCTATTGGGTTCTTTAATGGTGTTGTTGATGGAGGTATATGTGGTATTTGTTTATTTCTTAAACTTATCAATGATCATTTCTACAAAGCTCACTTTGTTGGTGGTGAAGAAAGCAATATGAAAGAAAAAATATTGGGTCTATGAGGCCTTTTACACTTTGCAACTAGCCTATCTATAAATAGGATAATGGTTGCTAAATATTCGAAGGTGGCGATAGATTGGATAAAAGGGAAGGAAAACCTGAATCTACTTTATCTCAGTCCATGGAAAGATAAAATCTGGAGGTTAAAAGATAGTTTCAAAGGGCTCAAATTTATGCATGTTCACAGAATCTTTAACTCTGTTGCTGATCAACTATCCAAAAAGACTTTGAACTGTATTATTGGATGGTTGTATTTTGAGAAACATTTTCAAGGAGCAGTCATTCATGCAGATAGATACTTTTGGCTCAATTGATAGATTCACACTTTGGTCTTATAGAAGTAATTGTTAACTATATAGTAATGATATGAACTTTTACATTTTGTATTGAAACAATCGTAGCACATAATACTGATGCCCATTATCAATCTGTGAAGATATATATGGATCCATATGCACTATGTAAGCATCATATGTAAGTCACCGATTATGAGGTAGTGGAGTCGAGAGCCATTTGGTTTTGTCTTTGCCTTTTTTTTCTTTTTTAATTTACGGTGGATAGAATTCAAGGCGATCGACATATTAAATTAAAAGGAAAGTTTTGTTTTCTAATATTCTATGAGAAGGGAAATCACGGAGTACTTTTAGTGATTTTAATTTTAAAATTTTTAAAGGAGGCCGTGATAGCTTTCATTATTTCTATTTTAATATTTTCAAAGGCGGGTGGTGAGATTATTACTCTAATTTTTAAAAGAGGCTTGTTAGATATTTTTTTTACATTGTGTGGTGAATTAGATATTGACATTTTGTGGTGAGTATGGATTTGTGGAGCCATTTTTATCTACCACCACCTCTTAATTTTCAGGTAAAAATTATGATTTTGGGGCTATTAAGATGAAAACGAGACTATGTACAAAAGATTTATGGGATATTGTGTTGACAGGGTTTGAAGAACCAATGAGTTAGCCTATGAGACCATAATTCAATATTAAAAGGATAATCTCATAGAAGATAAAAAGGATGATGCAACAACATTGTTTCTCATTCAACAAGGCTTAGATGATAGCATTCTTCTCAAAATTGCAGTAGCAAACAGGGCCAAAGAAGCTTGAGATATTCTTGAAATGACATATAGTGAAACAAGGAGAAACATCGATCAACATCAAGCTAAGTTACAGAGCTTTCCATTTGTTGATGAAGTGACTATTGTAACAAAATAATTAGAAGAGTTTGGCATTGCCAAAATAATTGAAGAAGCTTAGGAAGAACACGTTGAAGCAGAAGTAAATAAACAATATATGGAGACTATAGTTGTCTTGAACATTGCAGAGAAATTTATTGATGAAATTGTGGAAGAAATGAAATGCAAAGCATGGGAATGGGAAAGAAAGTGAAACCCATTGTATAGAGACATATATGAATGATACAATTGAAGTTGAAGATGAAAATAGGGTCTGAGCAATGGATGAAGAAATTGATTCCATAGAGAAGAATAATACATCAGATTTAGTAGAATTACGATAAGATATTTAGATTGCATTGGTGTAAAATGGGTTTACAAAACCAAGTTTAATGAGAAATGAGAAGTTGAAAAGAACAAGGTCGGATTGGTAGCAAAAGGTTTTTCATAACATCCTCGAGTAGATTATGGTGAGACCTTTGCACCATTTTCTAGGTTAGATACACTTCGAGCTATCTTAGCCATAACAATTCAAAAAAGGTAGAAAATTTATCAAATGGATGTCAAGTCAACATTCTTGAATGGTATTTTGGAAGAAGAAGTATATGTGGAGCAACCACGCGGATATGTAATAAAAAGAAATTAAGATAAATTTTATAGATTTAGGAAATCTCTCTATGGGATTAAGCAAGGTCTAAGATCTTGGTATAGCAGGATTGATTCATATTTGATCAGTACAAGATTCAACAGAAGCAACAATTTTCCCACATTGTATACAAAGGTGAATAAGCAATGTCAAATATTGATTATTTGTTTATATGTTGATGAAATGATCTTCACAATAAATCTGTAAGTGGACAAGTTTAAAGAAACTATGAAAAAGGAATTTGAAATGACTAATTTGGGGTTAATGAGATATTTTCTTGGTATTGATGTTCTTCAATCAAATTCAAGAATTTTTTGCATTTCAGGCACCAACTCTAATTGCAGCATGAATAAAGCTTAAGAGGATGTCGGATCCAATGTAGATCCAACTCTATTCAAGAGATTGGTTGACAATCTCATGTATCTCACTGCCACTAGGCCAAACACTATGTATGTTGTCAATTTGATTTCGAGGTTCATGGAGTCACCAAAAGATTCACATTGGCAAGTTGAAAAAACAATTCTAAGATATATCGCTCAAACAATATGATATGACATATTATATTCCAACACAAGTAATGAGTTTTCGATTTGATATATTCACAATGATTTTACAGGTACTATTGATGAGAGGAAGAGTCTAATGAGAGGAAGAGTACGTTAGGATATGTGTTCCATCTTGGTTTCGGTGTCATTTCATGGACATCCAAGAAGCATCCCATTGTGATGATTTCATCAGTCGAAGTTGAGTATGTAGTAGCCACAACAGTAGCTTGTTACACAATTTGGTTATGTAGAATATTGGGTGATCTTGACAACAACTCAACAATAGCTCTATAAAAGAACCATATTTTTCATCATAAAAGAAAAGATATTGATACTAGATATCATTTTATTGGAGAGATGATAAACAATGGAGAAATCTACTTGGAATCTTGTAGATCAAAACACTAACTGACATATTTATAAATCCATCCACAAAATATGTGTTTTGATATACAAAATCTAAGTGCTGTAAAAGCTAAAACATTTAGAGACTTTAGAGAAGTTTCAGTGAATTGTGTATTGGCTATTTTTGGAGAGTTTTAAGTTTAAAGAGTCGAAGAAGAGTCTCAATAAGTTCTAGTTAGTGGAAGAAAGCTTAGAAGATCCGACTCCTATTATTAACAAATTTTGTGTATTTAATTCTCTCTGGAGAAGCAACGAATTAAATAAGTTTAGAGCAGCAGTTGTTGTATATCTTGTGTTACATTTTGAATTGGGTTTCTTTGTGTTTTTGTGCAAGAGTTCTTACAGATGTAGCTGTAAGAAACTCGCCCCTTCCTGCTCAGTTTAAAAATGTTAAAAACTTAATATAAAAATGCAACCAAATTCGATTCGAATACTGCGTGGACAAGGGAAGTGTATAATGCGTTTCGGAAAGATAAGATTGGGTGACAGATGGGTTTGAAAACGATTTTAGGGTTTTGAAAACGATTGGGTGGCTGATGGGTTTGAAAACGATTGAAGGGTTTTGAAAACGATTGGGTGACAGATGGCTTTGAAGACATAGTGGTACATAGACTAATCTTGGGCAAGGAACATCCTACTAAAAAAAACACCGACTTAAAAAATCGCCTCCTGCTTAATTACACGTGAGTGATTTTTAACAAGTTGATTCGTCTTCTATTTTTAATAGATATTCTCACATCCGTATCTTATTATGAAGGGTTGTTAGCAAAAACTGCATGGCTTGCTCTCATCCTTCATACAAGATCAAGATTAAAAAATATCTAAAACTAAATATAACATAGTAAACATGCATTGTCATAATTGAATTTAGTTAAGAACAAGTGCACAAAAAGCAAACATGTAGGATATGTACAGAGGACCCTCGAGGAAGCTCTCCAAATGACTAGCCAAATGCCTTTTATTAAAAAGCATGAAAGAAGAGTTTTGAAGTTTTTTAGCTTCAATAGTTTATTATAACTGTATTTGGCATTCACATTACACTCTTTTTATAAAGTTTAGCTTCATAAAAATGCAACAAGAAGTCCCGCATCCAACGGAATATCTCTGGAAGAGCTTTCAGAACTACAGTCACGAGTCACGACTAATGATACATTCCTTATCTTTCGATTTTTTAACGTTGGACTAAATCACCCGAGTACCCTAGATTTTATGCTATTATTGAGTAAAATGCTGTCTGTCTTTAGCAGACTGGCGCCCATATCTTTCTGCTTCTAATAATTTTCTCTGTTTCGTCCTTGCATATTCGTTCTCTTCACTGTAAGGAAACACACAACAGATACTGCATTCAGAGATGAGATGAAAACAAATGTAAGAAAACATTTAACCTTTTTTTATCAGAAAAAATAGGTAGGGTAAACTCCTCACTACTTCTCCACATTTTATAGATGGTAAAGGCTCTAAACCGTAACTCCAGAAACACAGGGCTTGAATTCGTAATCTCTCCATACAAAAAAAGTGTAAGCACTTCTCCTTCGATAATGCTATCCCATGGCTCTAAGAAAACACCTAATCTATGAGTGATTAGATAAACTCTAAGAAAACACCTAATCTATGAGTGATTCGATAAACTCTAAGAAAACACCTAATCTATGAGTGATTAGATGAACTATAGCGAGCCTTTTCATGCATTTGGAGTAGGTCTTAATCATTGCCTTGCCTGGATGATGAATTTCAGCCAAAGGGGTTTTACATGACCCCAAGTTGCAACTAGTTTATATGATCAAAGCCACACACAGGTAAGAATTAGACACAATAAAAGACAGAAGATAGAGACAATTACCTGCATATTCTTGTTGGTCAGTGCTGTAGATCCGCGATTCTTGTTGGTCAGTGCTGTAGATCTGCGATTCTTCAAGGTCGTTCACTGGGACATGAAATAGCTCCATCATGCTGGAAAACCTTTCACTCATGATATAAAAAAAAAAAAACAGAACAGATATTTGCTGTTTCCAACCGTAACCAGGCAGGCCTCTCAAGTTATTGTTAATCACAAATGTCGATGACTCAATCGTAACCAGGGCGGCCTATAAATTTGTCATTAATCACAAATGTTGATCATTCATACAAAATAGAAATTTTAATCTTTTAAATTACTGCGAAAAATGAAGTGGAGCTTCACAACTAGCACATACTTCATTTATTCATTGAACGGAAGAACTAAAACTAACAAATCTAATACTCCATGTCGACCGAAAAATCGATGATAATCCAAAGAAGTAGGAAATGTATTGGAGATGCTCCTTCAAGATGCTTATTTGAACCAATAATAATGAACGCTAATAATAATGAACGATATAGAGTTATAGAATGCTTCATGCGCAGAGAAATGACACTGCCCTCATACATCTACTCAAACTGAATGAAGAGGATATACGAGGATAGTGTCATCTCTCCTGCGCGGGAAACACTTCACCACCTCTTCTCCAGGATGATCTGATCTACTATCTTTCTATATATTTATGCATCTAAACAAATAGATATATAAATAACTGACTGTATTTGTTCGCATTGGAACACACAGATATCTCCCCATATTTATACAAGGAAAAACAATATTTGATGATTTTTTTTCTTTTTTCTAAAGACTGTAGAGAAGTACTATTCGCATGGTAAAAAAAGGTGATTTGAATTGTAGTCAAAACAGTATAATTTTTCAAGTACCGAGAAATGGAATCGGATTTTTGTGGGGTATGGTTGGACTCCAATATCAATATTTAATTAATTTGTTGACGTTTAGGTCGACGGCTGTAAGCTTCTAGATAGTAGTTTCGTCACATAAATATTCCTGGATGACTTCAGCAAATTAATTAAGTAGATATCCGGACGAGTTCATGTTGTGTAGTAAATAACCTAGTAGGCTAATTTGGGAGCAATTTTCTGTATGGAGATTAGTTTTTTCATGTAAAATATGGATTTGAATTTTGTAAAATTTGTATGAGTAGTTTGAATTTTATATAGATTAAAGTTTTATGCATTTCAAAACTTTATTCCATAAGTTTTATCCTATTTTATACCAATTTAAAGACTAAAAAAATTCATCAAAATTCTGAATTGAACAAGCATTTAAAAACAAACCGCCGTAAAATCGATAGAAAAACTAACTCTGTAAAGAAGATTGCTACCAATTAACCTACTCAGAAAATAATATTGGATAAAGCGCAATTAGCCTACTCAGTAAATACATTGGATAAAGTGCTGAAGCCAAGTGGACATTGACATAATCATCAAAGACTACGACGGAATAGACAACAGCCATCTTCATAGACCGAAATTCTCCCATTTGGTGGGTGGGGAAACAGTAGAGATTCGATTCGAGTTTGTCGAGGAAAATATGCAAGTGGGGAATTTCAACCGAAGAATTATTTCATTGAATGAAAACCAATTATTGTTCCTTTATGTGGGCGATGTTCGTCCGAGGGTACAACAGGAGTACAACGGAATTGACATCACCGATCTTCATCCATCGAAATTCTCCCATTTGGCGGGTGGAAGAAGTCCAGTAGGGATTCGATTAGACTCTTTGGCAGCCAATATCCGGCCTGCTAAGCAGCATTGGATGCTCCGGCAGAGGGATTACAGGCCGGATCTGAATTGCTATTCAGATCCGACGGCCTGTAGCAATTCAGATCCGACGGCCTGTAATCTCCCTGCCGCAGCATCCAATGCTGCGTAGCAAGCTGGATGGAGGAATTTCGACCGAAGATAAGAGTCACAGATAAGAAGCGAAGTAGGATTATTCCATTGAATGAAAACGATTTTTTTGTTCTTTTATGTCGGCGATGTAACTCAAACCACTTGAAAATAATACATCTGGGATGATGGATGTGAACTTAAAAACATTAATATGTAATATCTCTTTGATTCAAGTTTTAACTTTTTTTTGGGGTGAAATTTATTATAAAGTTTTAACTTTTGTTTGTCGTGCAACTTTTGTTTGTCTTTGGCTATATGGAGACGGAAATTGGAGTTGATGTAGAATTCAAGTGTAAGTGGGTACTTTGGGCATGTGAATGTACAAAGTGGTTTGTTTAAGTATCTAAGAGTATATCAAGGTCAGAGCGTATCGGTTTCAAGGGGTACTACAGTTGGCAAGTGCATAGGTTCATTTGGGTGATTGGGTCTGTGAAGGGGTGTAGCGATTCGTTTGGGCACATGGGTTAGCGAAGGGGAATGGCACCCCCAAAAGATGTTATGGTTCGTGATGGTGACCTTTGGTGTCCTTATAAGATAACAAGGGAACACAACCAAGGAAGGAAGATTTGAAGACAATGAGAGCAAGATCAACTCTGTGATTCTGAGGCATACTTAGACAAAGAGGGGCAAGCTCCCTTAAGGAGCCAAGTCGCTCCACATGGGAGGACCTATGTTGCCTTGAGGTGATTTTGTAGGCAGAGTTGGGGTGAACTTCTTTTTGGTTGAGTTTGGGGGAAGTCTTGTTGCAGGTCTAAAGAGGCACGCTAGGAGAGAGAACCACATATCTTTGTGAATCGTTGCAGCAAAGAAGAGACAACGAGTCTTTGGTTGAGGGCACATATGAGGTACAATACAAAAGGTTGCGAAGACGAGTGCGACAGAGAGTCTTGGTGTGACAATTTTTTGTGTATGAGTGTCTTGGTGAGCTGAGACGAGTCTTGTGACTCTTCCCAATTGAAAACCAAGCCTGTCGTTTTCATATTATAATTGTTTTGCAATAAAAAAGACTTAGTCGGGTGTTAGGAACTGTTTGTGTCACCCGCATTATATTTGTATTTC
>JASDQU010585554.1:18145-62299 GCA_032191745.1 Picea mariana | reverse complement strand
TTGAAGGAAGGCTATTTTGGCATATTTTGGTTTCTCTCTTGAAGGAAGGTGTTACAACTAGGGTTTGCACATTTATTTCTTGGTGAATTGTAAGTATTTTTCTGCAAAACTTCTTGAATGAATGGTTGTAGTTTAATTTCTTGCATGTATTTATGATTATTGCTAAACAAAAACCGTAGGTGACAAGAACACAAGTAGGTCATTGTCTCATGTCCCCTAATAGAGAGATTTTCAGCCATTGATAGAGAAAAGAGAGCCTAGTTGTAGCTACACTCTCTTCTTCTCTTCATTTATTACTAGCCATACTATTTTTGAAGCCAAGAAGAGTGAGACGTCCTTGGCCTAGGTTTACTACACTAGGGTCGTACTCTTTCTAGGGTTTGTTGAAAGGCCTTGCCGTAGAAACACCTGTCTTCAAACCCTCTTGTTTTGGTTATATTTTGTTATTATTGAGCTAGTCATTTGCTGAGAAGGAGGAGAGAGCACGAGGCCTTGCTTTAGCAACATCGGAGTGAGCTTCTCTCCCCTAGGGTTCTGATTTTGAGGCCCTGCTTTAGCAGCATCTCAAAACTTTTCCCTCTAGTCCTTGAAATATTGCCTCCTTCAATCTGTGATTCCTTCACTTATGACTCCTTTAAACCCTAAGGCACCGATCTAGAAGTCCTCCAATGTTGAAGTGAAATTGGTCAAACAACTCTCAAAACCTTTTGAAATCTTAAACCCTAACTACACTAACCCTAGCTCTAGCTAACCCTACTAACCCTAGTTGCTGACGTCATCATTGGTTATTACATCTTTATTGCAAAAACGTTTTGTCTTTTGAGAAATTGAATGGTGATTTAGGCATAAGTTAATTGAAGTGTTGGTTTATTACATTGAATGCCACATCATTTTAATAATTATTAATGAAGTGATATGATTTTTATTGCTATTGATAAACATTGAGTCCGTCAATATTTATATTCAAATTGTCTATAAGTTCATCAGATAGTTCTTGATTGATATGAAGTACTAACCCATTGAAATAGCTTGCACGTATCAGTTTATTGTTATCTTGTTCCAGGCAGGTACACTTTTTTGGGTTTTACTTTATTATTGGTTGTTTAGCCTGGAACATCTGATTGGTGGTGATCTGTGAAGGGGGAAAACTTATCTTTATCCTATCTACTTTTGCCTCTTCAAAACCCCAGGTCACCAGGGATGTCTCCCCTGGGCCTAACCTCCCTAAAGAGAAAGAACCTCCCCATCATGGTGACATTGGGTGGGATAGGTTCCTGTTATGCCAGTTTGGATTTCCATCTCATAGCCTTTTATCCTAGCTACAAACTATGCGATAACAGGATTTTTGCAGGATATCAGGAAGACCAATGAGCACCATTCTTCGCCACCATTCTTCGCCTCGTGCTCGAAAATAAATCCACGAGTGATCATATCGAGCATACTTTTGTTTCCCTTCGCGCTCGTTCAAACATGAAAGAAAGAAAAAGAGGGGGGGCTTTCAGTCTAGTCATCTTCATCAAATGGTAGTTCTTCATCGAGTCGCTCCTGAACATCACACTTGTTTTGCATGTCCATAGTATAGTGGGGTTATCCATTGTCTTTGTGTCAAAGCCATGTTTATGTTTTCTCAGACTCTGCCAAGTGGTCACTCTTCTAGTCATCCACGAAGGATGTTTTGGTCATTATTGAGTTAATGCTGCGAGGTGAAGTCATTCGTTGTGCAGTTTTGTTCAAGGGAATTTAGCTTATGTCGGCCACTTTCATTTCTTCAGCCCATTTATCTCGGCCATCCACGAGACATTTGTGCTGTACTATTACTCTCTTCACACCATCTACCTTTCTATGTTTCATGTCTATTGATGGGGGATACATCAAGGCCCTCCTTCGACGTATTTTGTCTTGTCGAAACTAGATCATTATCCAGGATCGAAATCCAGAAACCAATTAGTACCTTGGGACTTTTAAACATCGGTGGCAAGTTCCCTTGCATTTTGACAGTGGGTTTACATCATTGGCTCCTGTTGAATGATTCTACGAGTGTTCGGCCACAACTCTTGCATTCAAACTGGCTAGATTGTACTAGGTATCTTGGGGTCCATCATCATCATCGGTGGATTCCCTCGTGTTTGTTAATGGTATCCATCATTGATCGGTAATTAGACGGTTTCTACCATGCTCGACATCAACTCATCTATTCGCATGTTGTAGATTCATACCATCAAGTTTTGGGATGAAGACCTTGGGCTGGGGACACATCATTCCTTCACAACATCCCCTCCCAACCTGCGATGGAGTCATTCATGAGTTCTTTAGAGATCGCTTGGGCATCGAGTCATCTCACTGATTTGTATACTGTGACATAGATCCACATTTGGACTTGGTCGTGGCTATGTTCTCACTTGTGACATGGATCCACAGTGTATTCTTCCGTGGCCATGATCTAGTCAGTTGTGTCATGCATGGATCCATAGTGTACTGTTTTGGTGGCTATGCTTAAAGTTTCTCTTATCAAGCATGGGTATGCCCACCTCGGGGATGTTATTATTGTGCAGGACTGATTATAGCTTCTTCCCATCTTCCTTTGCCTAAATCTTTGTGATTATTGTTCATAAAGTATTTCATCCATCAAACACCTATTCTGCCCTCACACTTTAGGGGCCATCTGTTATACAATTATTTTCCACCTGATCACCTGATGGACATCATTTAGAGGTTAGCACGCTGAGACACCGAGTTGTCACTTTTCCCTTTAGTTTGCGGCATCGTTTTGTCTGGTTTTTGGTTGTTCCTTTGTAACTTGGGACCCAAAGTTGATGGTCGCATGTTGCTCTCATGAAAGGTGCAGTAGGTCACGAACTATAAGAATTCAGGGCGTGATCAGGTCTGTTACTCCCCAATTAGGATTGGTTACAAAGAGATGCGATCAAAGCTCGTATTTCTCGTAATACGACCTCGAGAAGCTTGTTATTTTAAAGCATAGAAGAAAAAATCGGCATCAGTAAAAAATTGGCAAAGGCCTTGAAAACATCTCCTCGGAAAAAATCAGAAAACCTCGACAAACATTAAAAAATACATAATTTATTCATTTTTTCCAAAATATTAAACATTTTTTAATATATAAAGCAACAACAACATCATATAAACACATAGGCACATAAATATGGAGAAAGAACTGATATATATGATATAGTGGATGCCAAATAAAAACCGATACATCAAAGTCATTACTGAAAGTCTGAAACCAATACAAAATGACATCAATGATCACATATATGAAAATTTCAAAGATCCAACCGGTTGAAGTTGAACCTTGATCCACCACAAAAATCTTAAAAATTTGTGGATGAATTCACTACCCTACCTTTGCACACCTCAAATATGCTTGATGGCCTCCACAAACCTCTTCCCTTGCTGCTCCACACAAAATGAAAAACACAATGATCCAAAAAAAACCGAATCAAGGCTTTTTATCCAACGACATGGGTGTAACTGGTGATTTTTTCGAGATTTTCCGGATTTTTCCTAGTTTTTCCCGATTTTTTCAAACCTCAAAAAATCGAGATTTTTGGTTTTCAAAAAATCGATGCAGTGAAAAAATCGTGATTTTGGCGGCCGATTAATCTACGATTTTTTCTACTATGATTTTGAGTGACTAAGATTTATCCACCATCCTATCTCTATCATCCTATATATTGGGGGTCCCTCATGGGAAAAGGGGAGGAAAAGAGAAAGTAAACTTATATAGTCAGATTTTTCATAGAGCTTGGGCAAGGAGATTGGGAAGAGCTTCATCAAGTCCTTTTTATTGTAAGTTGTAAGCCCTTATTTCATTAATAGAAGATGCACATGACTTTCCCTTCTATTTGGGTGTATGTGGTTATTACAATTCTTATAGAGAGTTAATATTTTCATGCTTTCATGTTACATTATTAGATATGTTATTGGTTCATACATATTATACTTGATCTTGTGAGAGGTATTTGTTTGTGTTTTTGTGTGTGTAGATCTACGTTCGTGAAAGTGAATGACATCTTAGAAAGAGTGAAGAACCAACGATCGTGCAGGGACAACCGTCGAATTACCAAGTAAGTTTTTTATTCTATTATCTCATAGATTAAGGCTTTTGTGATTCAGATCTAGAAAAGTCTATCGTTTGTATCTCTATTTTGTCTTAGGTCTAGGAATATTCTAAGGGAGATAACTTCTGCAGGGTACAATTATCCTACAACACTACCTAATCCAAGCCTTAAAATATGGTAGAAAAAGATTAACATGCCTAATCAATGATTTTGGTTTAAGTGAAGGATACATTTTTGCTAAGGCCATGACAAAGGAGTTTAACAATCAACACTACCAACATTGGGGTACACAAAGGGCTTGGTGCTCTTGATTAAATGCCAATCATATACGCTCATACGTGATAGAATCCAATGAAAATGCTGCAATTCCGTAAATCATGAAATCTTGAAAAATTATTAAGTCAGCTGAATTTTGAATGGGATATGAAATTTTCCTTTCTCCATATGAAGTCCAGTGAGGTTGGAATTTTGAATGGTATATGAAATTCTACTTTCTCCATTTGGACTCTGATGAGGTTGGAACCACTCTCAAACATCCCGAAACAATTAATGGTAATGTCATAAGCTATTATTATTACGCTTTAGAATACCTTGTAGCCAATTAAAATAGGAAAACCACATAGAAGAATTTAGTCGATGAAAATTCTTGGAAAACGTTGGCCTGAGAAAATGAAAAATGCTAGCAGTTGCTCTCGATTTCTCATGTTGCTCACAATGCTAAGATGACCAAATGCTAACAAGATGCCTCACATAATTTCTCAAAATGCACTACTCGCAATGATCATCAATGCACCTCACTCACACGTGACTCTTCAATGTGCCTCAACCCTCACTTACATGTGACTACTCAATATACCTTGGCCCTCCTCACACAAGATTCACAACACATCTCACTCACACAACAACTCATAATGCAGCATGTTGCCAAATGTGAAACGATGGCAAATGATGCCAAATGCCAAACAATGTGTATTCTACATGATGGGTTTGCTATTTTATAGGTAGAAAGTAGCATTTAAAAATCATTTTATTGTTGTAATGCCCCTGTTTCCCCCAGCTTGTAAATATAATAACTATAACATGCCAAAAGACTGTGGCAGACTGAATATATGTGAACGTGGGATTTGATGAACCTTTTTGTTATAAAAAGGTAATGTATGTATTTTTGTTATTAATTAAAAATGGATAATGTTAAGTAACTGCTGAAATGGGGGTTTTCCAAGGTAGACCATGATTCTATGAGAGAGATGGTGAGGGGAACCAGAAATGGTTGATATGACCCCCACCAAACCAGTACCTTACTGGATTTAATTTCTTAGACCCAGAACAATCCTCTGACCTAGAACAATCCTCTACCAGTCAAGCTGGTAGTTGGAAAAGCCCTCCTCAAGAGTTAATGAGGAGATGGGGTAGAGTACCTATTATCGCACAATTTGTAGCTAGGTCAAATGGCTAGAAGAGAGAGGCCAAACTGGCGTGACAGGAACCTACCCCACCCAATGTCACCACAATGGGGAGGTTCTTTCTATTTAGGGAGGTTAGCCCAGGGGAGATGTCCCCAGTAACTTGGGGTTTTGAGGAGGCCAAGGTATAAAGGTCAAAGTAAAAGTCCCTCCTCACAGGTTACCACCAAGATTAGATAGTCCGACTAAGCAGCCAATAATGAAGTGTAGCCCCAAATGAGAACACCTGCCCAGAGAAAGACAATAACAAAACAATATATGTAGGCTATAATTCAATGGGTTAGTACTTCATATAACTATCTGATATCAATATATAAGCAATTAAAACAATAGATATCAATGAGATCAATGTCAATTAATATAGCAATGGAATAATATCAATTCATCAATAAATATTGAGATGATGTAGCCAACAATGTATTTAATCAATCCCTTACTCAATAAATGCTCTCAAACCATCATCTAATTGCTTATCAAAGACAAATGCTGCGTCAAGATGGAATATCCAAGAGTGACGTCAGCCTAATTAGGGTTAGTAGTTAGTTAGGGTCTCAAATTGTAAAGGTTTTAAAAGTTGTTTGGCCACTATCACTTCAACGTTGGGGAGTTGATATCAATGCCTAAGGGTAAATGGAGTCAATTAAAGAGAGGGCACAAAGGTTGAAGAGAATAGGCTAAGGACTAGAGGGAAGGGTTCTGAAGTGCTGCACTGGCAGGGCCCCAGAATAAAAACCCTAGGGGAAAGAGGTTCACTCTGGTGTTGCTTAAGCAAGGCCTTGTTCTCTCTCCTCCTTCCTTAGGTCAAACTTGGCAAAACGGCTAGCATAAAAGACAAGTCAAGACACGAGAGTGAGGTGAGGGAGAGTGTTGCAAAGGCAAGGCCCTATCACCAAACCCTAGAAGCAGGACGGCCCTAGGTGTAGATAACCTAGGCCTGGGACGTCTCCTCCTTCTTGACTCTTAAAAGGCACGGCTAGCACAAGGGAAGAAGCAATAAGAGTGTAGCAATGGCTAGGCTCTTCCTTCCTTCTTCAATGGCTGAATATTTCTCTTTTAGGGGACATGAAACAAGGACCTACTTGTGTGCTTGTCACCTAGGGTTTTAAATCGACAAAGTTTATAAATAAATGCAAGAATATAAGCCTACAACCATTCAATTAAGAAGTTTTACAGAAAAAACACTTGCATATCATGAAGAAATAGCATTGCAAACCCTAGTTGTAAACCTTCCTTCAAGAGAAATGCCAAAAATGCTAAGAAAATCCTTCCTTCAACAAGTGAGCCTCACTTACAAGATGAAATACCCCAACAAGGGCACAAAAATCAGATCTTACAAGAGAGTGAGTTTTGTGTTATCTTTCAAAATGAGGGAAAAACTCCTCAATATATATTGTATCATGACCTTTAATTAAATTTACGTCATTAAAAATAGCCGACAAGGCTACAAACCAAAATTATATTGTTTTTACATTAAATTGTCAAATCAAAGTCCTAACTGAGCATAAGCAAGACGTCAAGCCCTACTGAGGGATACATTAGCCCCTTTTTAGGGCAAATGTAGCACAAAATGACAAAACGTTGGCCCTCTTTGCGCCTCCCAATCATGCCACACGTGCTAGCTGCCCTGTCAAACTGTCACACGCTCAAGGTGGCGTCAATGGCTCCTAAGTGACGTCCTTGGCCATCAAAGAGAAACGTTCCACTCGAAGTGGGTCAACCCCCCTAGGCTACACTTAGCCACAGTGTCCCTGATGGAACATCCTTCTTCTTCTTAGGTGCAAAGACTCAATCAAGCAATGTCCTGTCTCTGCCCCTGATGGGGTCTCAGCAACCATCTGATGGGCTCTTCAACCCCATGGAGGTCCTAACTAATCATCTCCCCATGTGTACCGGTCCACGTGGTACCTGTCCGTCGGGCATGGTCCTGCACATCAAAAACTTCGCCCTCCATGGGCTCATTAGTCACAGGGATCATAGCAATGTTAATCACGTCTCATCATTAATATTATCAGACATATGCATAAAAACCCTAATATATCATCCAGTAGCTCAAAGATATTACAAAGACCTACAATACAAGGCTGAAGAAAAAGACAAGACACCTTATTGGGCTAGTATCCATAAGGAAAGGAAAGTCTCCAAGGGGTTTGATCCAAGCCATGTAAAACGAGGTGATGTGGATAAGGGATGTCCAGACATATGGGTAGAGTGAGAGACAAGGATGCATGATATTACCTGTGGGTGCCTTTGTAGAAGGCGAGTTGTACCCGTCATGGATGCAATTTCTTTTTTAAGCCCTTTTTTTCATTTATTCTTTCTTTTCTTTATTTGCTTTTCCTTTTTTTTATTTCAAGGACTAACTAGAGGACAGTGCCTTGGTGTGGTGACCAGAGCTGACAGTGTTACCCACAAGCACTTTCACAGAGATGATAAGGCCGACTCGTGATGAGACCCCCTTTCCCTTGGCCATGCAACCAAAGGTCACTGCACTGGCGTGGTAACCAGATAGTGGCAATGTAATGCTGTTAGGTACCCATGAACATAATAGGCTGGCTCGTGATGAGACCCCCTATCCTCTTGGCTAGGTCTTGTTTTTTTTGTTATTTTTCTTCGGGTCCCTCTTGTTTCTTGCTGAGAGGCTTTTTATTGCCTTCTCGGGGATCCCTGGGCGAGGCATCTCGAGGTTTCATTTTTATGGCTTTTATCTTTTACCAGTTTCTTTTACCTTCTGGGCCTTTAGCCCCTTCTTCCCACAAGATAAGGTGCAACCCTACAAACAGATCATCCTAATGCCCGGACTAGTTGAATGGGACAGATGAGCAGGAGATAAGATGAAAAAGTGATGATATGATGGGAGCAGATGATGGCTCTTCAGAAATCCCCCCGGTGGCAAACCAAAACCTATGGGTACAAGCTTGCTAGGACACCCTATCAATCCCCTCAACAATGGTCAAGTTGGTCATTGTAATATCCAAGCAGTTGTTAGAAATAAAAGGAGTAAGATGCATATATCTAAAGGTTATAATGATCAAAAGTGACACATACGATGATACCTGGACCAATTACCTCATGGAGCAAGAGCCTTCTCTGATACAAGACCAGGTCGATGGTGATGGATGCTGCTACTGTTGACAAGACAAATCTGATGAAAGAAGAGAAGGATGGGCCCTCCAGAGCCATGCTTAAGCCAATCCTGCTCTCGGTACTCCATGTCTAGGACCTGTGGGCCTCAAGACATAATCTCCTAGTTATCCCTAGAAATAGGGGATAACATATGGCTCCAACTTGGGGACATGTGCTCACCGTAGAGCACATGAGAACCTCAGCATCCCTGGCATAACCTGCAGACCTGCTCAACTCGATAGGGGCATCAATATTAAAGATGGGGTGGTATTGCCATCCCGCATATATAGAAATATATATATATATAACTGAAATAAAGAAATCAATGTGCAAAGGTGGAAGCAAACTAACATGAAATGAAAATGGTATAATACACGAAGAATGCCTACTTACCTTCACTTACCTGTGAAGTCAGGTCCCCCCACCTTGCTGGGGTTTAAGGAGGTGCCCGCTGATAGGTAATGGGTGCCTTCTTCCTTCCAAAGTGAACAAGTAGTATGAATTATCAACTGATTCCATTCCAACTTTGAAGGGTCCGAGCCATGACTGCGTGCTTCATTTTACATTAGTCGGCTCTCCTTTCTGAGTATCCCACATCCATACCATATCTCCCTCCTTATATTTTCTGACTTTGTATTTGGTTGTTCCCTGAACAACCCTGGTGTATTGTACTGAGGGAGGTGGGTGGGCTTCTACTGTAAAGACTTCTTGTTGGGACTGGTGGATTTGTACGTCATCTTCATTTTTCTTTAATATCTTTACCATCCCAACGTCTTTGTTCTTGAATTCATCTAGGATTTGTTGGTATTCTTCTTTCTTGGGCCATTCGATCTGATCAGAGTCTTCTTCCGTTGCAAAGGGCATGTCTTCTGGAGAATATTTCTGAAGAGTTTGTATCATATCGTTCCGCGTTTTGTCATTATTTACGAGATGAACAATATCCTGCACATGGTCCCCAGTTATTGGCACATTAAGCAGACGTCCCACTGTTCCATCTTTCAAAGGTAATCACAAAAAGGTGAGGTCCATCTCAAGGGAACTGCTTATCATTGCGCCAAACTTCTTAGATAATAACATTTCCCATACGTCTGGGACATCAACCACCACAATGTCAATGCGGACTGTCTTTTCTGGATACTCCTTCAGGCATACTTTAACATTTTCAACCACCCCATGTGTGGGTATTGCCTTGGATTCGAAACCACATACATTCCTGTAAGGCCTAGTGACCTTCAAACCCACTTGTTGCATGACTTTAAGAGACATCATGTTGGCACCAACACCTGTATCTAGCATGCAATTGTTGAGATTTTTGTTGTTCATTGTCAAAGTCATGAAGAAAGGAGGGTTTTCACCATATTGGACCTTGAAATGATCAGCTTGCAACATAATAGGGGGATCCATAGGTTCATCTGATCCCGAAAAGAAAGTGTCAAAGCGTTCCTTGATGGATGGGATCTTGATTGCTTCTCTCAGGGGAACATTCACATGCATCTTCGATAATGCCCCTTCGAAGTCAAAATTTAGGTCAATCTTACCAGCCTTGGAAGTCTTGGGAAGAAGTATCTCCAAGGGCGGGGACTTTGCCTGATCATCAACAGGTTGTTTCGAGTTCTTCCTTCTGTATACTTGAACTTCTTGTTTCTTTAGCTTTTCTCATGATTCCTGATCCAGGTTGTTTATCACCGCCATCCTTGCTTCTCTGGTTGCTTCCCTTACAGCTTCTTGATGTTCTATATCTGTGATATTTATCTGAGGGAAACCCATGAAGTAATCCATGTTGTTGACTTGTTGATGGCCAGCATTATATGGACATTCATGCTCCCAATGCGCTTCGCTTCAGTCCAGGCACCAAGGATTTTCATCAACAACGTTTGTAGGGGCCAAGGTATTTGGAACTTCGTGCTCATTCTTCGGCTTGTAAAATTGGTTCCCTTTCTGGAATTGTCCTTTGAACGGGGGCCTGGGTGCTTGGATCTGGGATTTTTCAAGTCTGAAAATCCGCCTCATCATTTCTTCTTGATTCTTTATGATGCCATCCATGGAGGCTTGTAACTCGTTGATACTAGTACATAGATCTGAAGTAGGCTCAGCGTTGTGTACTATTCTCTTCTTGGTGTCTATTCTCTCCCTTGGGTTAGCAAAAGGCTCAATTTTAAATGAAAGGAGGCTCCCTTCTATCTTGGTGGCGAGCTCTTGGGCTTCTTGAATGGACTAGGGGTTTTTGTCTCTAAGAAGATACCCTAGTTGGCCATTGAAAGATCTGGTGTAAATATGGACAAGGTAGTCATCTTTCGGGTGATGGCTTGCAGAAATTCTTTGTAGCAATGTTTCGAATCTGGTGTGAAACTCCCGAATGGACTCATTTTCATACTTAGCAAGGCTATTTAGTCGAGTGAGAAGCATATTAGGGTCTTCTTTGATACTCCATCTTTTGAGAAAGGCCTCTTCAAGTCTATCCATGGTTTTGATTCTTCCCTCAGGAAGGCTGAGGTACCAACGCCTTGAGGCATCATAGAGAGTAGCGGAGAACAACTTCATGACCAAATCTTCAGCATCATCACTGATGGGGTGAAGCTGAAAGAATGCCCAAAAGTTGCTCATATTCTCTTCAGCACTGATGGCATCGGTACCGGTGAATTTAGGCAACCACTTCTCATACTTGGGTGGCATTTTCCTAGGGTAGCCTGGTATGGCTGACATGTCTAACGGCCTGAAAAGGGTAGATGACCATTGTCTTTGATTGTTGGTTGGGTTCATTGTTGTGGTCTGAAAGGTAGACATCATTCTTAGAGGAAGGCTCTTCCCAAAAAGTGATTTGACAACAAGAGAATTTAAGGGAGGCTTCCTTCTGAAAGACAAAGGAGGATTGTTGAATCTCCTTCTAGTTTGTGGAGTCGCCAGATAGTTTACTTGAAACTACCAAAGAAAAAGGGGAATAACACCCTAGTGGAGTCGCCAGGTAAGCTTGTAAGAAAAGGTCTTTGAGGCAAGGCTTACCGAAAAGATTTGTCGTTTGAGGAGAATTGACTCAGTTTTCCCCAGCAACGACGCCAAAATGTTATTGCACAGTTTGTAGCTAGGTCAAATGGCTAGAAGAGAGAGGCCAAACTGGCGTGACAGGAACATACCCCACCCAATGTCACCACAATGGGGAGGTTCTTTCTATTTAGGGAGGTTAGCCCAGGGGAGACGTCCTCGGTAACCTGGGGTTTTGAGGAGGCCAAGGTATAAAGGTCAAAGTAAAAGTCCCTCCTCACAGGTTACCACCAAGATCAGATAGTCCGGCTAAACAACCAATAATGAAGTGTAGCCCCAAATGAGAACACCTGCCCGAAACAAGAAAATAGCAAAACAATATATGCAGTATATAATTCAATGGGTTAGTACTTCATATAACTATCTGATATCAATATATAAGCAATTAAAACAATAGATATCAATGAGATCAATGTCAATTAATATAGCAATGGAATAATATCAATTCATCAATAAATATTGAGATGATGTAGCCAACAATGTATTTAATCAATCCCTTAATAAATGCTCTCAAACCATCATCTAATTGCTTATCAAAGACAAATKCTGCGTCAAGATGGAATATCCAAGAGTGACGTCAGCCTAATTAGGGTTAGTAGTTAGTTAGGGTCTCAAATTGTAAAGGTTTTAAAAGTTGTTTGGCCACTATCACTTCAACGTTGGGGAACTGAGATCAGTGCCTAAGGGTAAATGGAGTCAATTAAAGAGAGGGCACAAAGGTTGAAGAGAATAGGCTAAGGACTAGAGGGAAGGGTTCTGAAATGTTGTAATGGCAGGGCCCCAGAATAAACACCCTAGGGGAAAGAGGCTCACTACGGTGTTGCTTAAGCAAGGCCTCGTGCTCTTTCCTCCTTCCTTAGGTCAAACTTGGCAAAACGGCTAGCATAAAAGACAAGTCAAGACACGAGAGTGAGGTGAGGGAGAGTGTTGAAAAGGCAAGGCCCTACACCAAACCCTAGAAGCAGGATGGCCCTAGGTGTAGATAACCTAGGCCTGGGACGTCTCCTCCTTCTTGATTCTTAAAAGGCACGACTAGCACAAGGGAAGAAGCAATAAGAGTGTAGCAATGGCTAGGCTCTTCCTTCCTTCTTCAATGGCTGAATATTTCTCTTTTAGGGGACATGAAACAAGGACCTACTTGTGTGCTTATCACCTAGGGTTTTAAATTAGCAAAGTTTATAAATAAATGCAAGAATATAAGCCTACAACCATTCAATTTAGAAGTTTTGCAGAAAAAACACTTACATATCATGAAGAAATAGAATTGCAAACCCTAGTTGTAAACCTTCCTTCAAGAGAAATGCCAAAAATGCCAAGAAAATCCTTCCTTCAACAAGTGCGCCTCACCTAAAAGATGAAATACCCCAACAAGGGTACAAAAATCAGATCTCACAAGAGAGTGAGTTTTGTGTTATCTTTCAAAATGAGGGAAAAACTCCTCAATATATACTGTATCATGACCTTTAATTAAATTTAGGTCATTAAAAATAGCCGACAAGGCTACAAACCAAAATTATACTATTTTTACATTAAATTGTCAAATCAAAGCCCTAACTGAGCATAAGCAAGATGTCAAGTCCTACTGAGGGAGACGTTAGCCCCTTTTTAGGGAAAATTCAACACAAAATGACAAAACGTTGACCCTCTTTGGGCCTCCCAATCATGCCACACGTGCTAGCTGCCCTGTCAAACTGTCACACACTCAAGGTGACGTCAATGGCTCCTAGGAGACGTCCTGGGCCATCAAAGGGAAACGTTCCACTGGAAGTGGGTGAACCCCCCTAGGCTGGGCTCAACCAAAGTGTCCCTGATGGAACGTCCTTCTTCTTCTCAGGTGCAAAGGCTCAATCAAGCAACGTCCTATCTCTGCCCCTGATGGGGTCTTAGCAACCATCTGATGGGCTCTTCAGCCCCATGGAGGTATGAACTAATCATCTCCCCATGTGTACCGGTCCACGTGGTACCTATCCGTTGGGCATGGTCTTTCACATCAAAAACTTCGCCCTCCATGGGCTCATTAGTCACAGGGATCATAACAATGTTAATCACGTCTCATCATTAATATTATCAGACATATGCATAAAAACCTTGATATATCATATAGTAGCTAAAAGATATTACAAAGACCTACAATACAAGGCTGAAGAAAAAGTCAAGACACCCTATTGGGCTAGTATCCATAAGGAAATGGAAGTCTCCAAGGGGTGTCATCCAAGCCATGTAAAATGAGGTGATGTGGATAAGGGATGTCCAGACATACGGGTAGAGTGAGAGACAAGGATGCATGATATTACCTGTGGGTGCCTTTGTAGAAGGCGAGTTGTAACCGTCATGGATGCAATTTTTTTTTAAGCCCTTTTTTTGCCTGTATTCTTTCTTTTCTTTATTTGATTTTCCTTTTTTTTTATTTCAAGGACTAACTAGAGGACACTGGCTTGGCGTGGTGACCAGAGCTGACAGTGTTACCCACAAGCACTTTCACAGAGATGATAAGGTTGGCTCGTGATGAGACCCCCTTTCCCTTGGCCATGCAACCAAAGGTCACTGCCCTGGTGTGGTAACCAGATAGTGGCAATGTCATGCCGTTAGGTACCCATGAACATAATAGGCTGGCTCATGATGAGACCCCCTATCCTCTTGGCTAGGTCTTGTTTTTTTTGTTATTTTTCTTCGGGTCCCTCTTGTTTCTTGCTAAGAGACTTTTATTGCCTTCTCAGGGATCCCTGGGCGAGGCATCTCGAGGTTTCATTTTTATGGCTTTTATCTTTTACCAGCTGCTTTTACCTTCTGGGCCTTTAGCCCCTTCTTCCCACAAGATAAGGTGCAACCCTACAAACAGATCATCCTAATGTCCGAACTGTTGGTTGTGGAGCCTGATTATCTTCCTGATGCAGAGTTTCTTTTCTTTCAGCCGTGTCTATACCCCATGAAGTATTTACACCCCAGAAGTATGTACACTCTTCCACGCGGGGGAGTGCGGGGGAGTAAGATCAATGTTTTGTCAATTATCTATGGAAAGAGCATTAATTCATCAATAACTATCAAGATGACAAAGCCAACAATGTATTCAATCAACACTTCAATCGATAAATGCTTTAGATCATCACTCAATTGCTTGTAAAAGTCAAAAGCTTGCTGCGTCAAAAATAACCAACTATGATGTCAGCCTTAGTTAGGGTTAGGGTTAGTTAGTTAGGGTTTCAAGATTTAGAATTTAAAGAGTTGTTTTGAACACTAGGACTTCAACGTTGGAGATCAAATCAGTGCCTTAGGGTATATGGAGTCAAATATAAGGGCACAAGGTCTCGGAAGGATGATAACTCAGAGACTAGAAGGTAGGATTCTATGGTGCTGCAAAGGCAGGGCCCTAGAATCAAAACCCTAGGGGAAAGAGGCTCACTCTGGTGTTGGTTAAGCAAGGCCTCGTGCTCTTTCCTCCTTCTCTAAATTGACTTGGAAAAACGGCTAGCTTAAAGCATAAATCTAAGGGAGAAAGTGTTGCAATGACAAGGCTTTCAAACCCTAGGAGGTGAAACCCTAGGTGTAGGCAATCTAGGCCTAGGATGTCTCCTCTTTTCAACTTATAGACTTCAACGCTAGCTCAAAAGAAACAAGACTAGTGTAGCAACGGCTAGGCTCTATCTCTTTTCTTCAATGGATGAAAAATATTTTTCAACAAGGGGACATGTAACAATAACCTACTTGTGTGCTTGTTACCTAGGGTTTTAAATCTGCAATACAATAAGTAAATGCAAGAAATTATACCTACAACCATTCATTTAAGAAATTTTCTAGTTTTAAACCTTCCTTGAGAGAAATGCCATAAATGCCAAAAATATCCTTCCAATAGCAAGTGCGCCTCACTTTAGACAACAAAACTACCCTAGTAGGGCGCAAAAATCAGATCTCACAAGAGAGTGAGTTGTGTCATGTTCAAATGAGGGGAAAACATCCTCAATATATACTGTTTCATGACCTATAATTGAATTTAGATCATTAAAAATAGTCGACAAGGCTACAAACCCAAATCATATTGTTTTTACATTAAAATGTTAAATTAAAATCCCTAAATGAGCATAAGCATGACGTCAAGCCCTCCTGAGGGAGACTTTGGCCCTCTTTAGGGAAAAATACAACACAAATGACAAAACGTTGGCCCTTTTTAGGCCTCCAAACCTTGCCACACGTGCCAGCTGCCCTGTCTGACTGCCATGCGCTGAAGATGACGTCAGTGGCTCCTAGGAGGCATCCTAGGCCATCAAAAGGTAACATTCCACCTGAAGTGGATCAACCCCCCTGGGCTGGGCTCATCCAAAGTGTCCCAGATGGAACATCCTCCTTCTTCTCAGGTGCAAGGCTCATCCAATCACTATCCTGTCTCTGCCCTTGATGGGATTCCAACAACCATCTGATGGTCTCTTCAGCCCCATGGAGGTCCGAGCTAATCATCTCCCCATGTGTACCGGTCCACTGGTACCTGTCCATCGGGTATGGTCCTGCACATCAAAAACTTCGCCCTCCATGGGCTCATTAGTCCTCGGGATCATAGCAATGTCAATCATATTTCATCATTAATTTTATCAAATGCATGCATAAGACCCCTAGCATATCATCTAATAGCTCAAAGACATTCCACGGGTACCTGTCCGTCGGGTATGGTCCTGCACATCAAAAACTTTGCCCTCCATGGGCTCATTAGTCCTCGGGATCATAGCAATGTCAATCATATTTCATCATTAATTTTATCAAATGCATGCATAAGACCCCTATCATATCATCTAATAGCTCAAAGACATTACACTGACCTACTATACAAAGCCGAAGAAAAGACAAAGTGCCCTGTTGGGCCAGCATCCATAAGAAGAGCAAAGTTCCCAAAGGATATCATTCAAGCCATGTAATACGAGGTGGTGTGATCTAAGGATGTCGAGACACAGTGAAAACCAGGGGTGGGTATTATCCGTGGGAGGCGAGTTGTACCTGTGATGGATGTGGTTCTTTCCAAGCCCTTTATTGCCTTTATTCTTTCTTTTATTTATTGTTTTTTTTTCTTTTTGCTTCAAGATCTAATCGGAGGACACTGCCTTGGCGTGGTGACGAGAGCTGACAGTGTTACCCACGATTATTTTCGCAGAAATGATAAGGTTGGCTTGTGATGAGACCCCCTTTTCCTTGGCCATACAACCAAGGGTCACTGCCTTGGCATGGTAACCAGATAATGGCAATGTCATACTGCTAGATACCTATGAACATAATGGGCCGGCTCATGATGAGACCCCCCATCCTCTTGGCTAGGTCTTGTTTTATTACTTTTCCTCGGGTCCCTCTTGTTTCTTATCGAGAGGCTTTTTATTGCCTTCTCGGGGATCCCTGGGCGAGGCAACGCCAGGTTCTATCTTCTATGGCTTTTATCTTTTACCAACTGCTTTTACCTCCTGGGCCTTTAGCCCCTTCTTCCCACAGGATAAAGTGTAACCCCTCAAATAGGTCATCCTAATGCCCTCACTAGGGGAATGGGATATATGAATGGGAGATAAGATGTAAAATGATAATATGGTGGGAGCGGACGATGGCTCTTCAAAATCCCCCCTGGTGGCTAACCAAAACCTATGGATACAAGCTTGCTAGGGCACCCTGTTTATCCCCCCAACCATGGTCAAGTGGGTTAGTGTAATATCCAAGCAATTGTCAGAAATGTAAGGAACCTGATGCATATATCTGAAAGTTATAATGATCAAACATGACACATACCATGATACCTGGACCAATTAGCTCATGGAGCAAGAGTCTTCTCCGATGCAAGTCCAAGCCGATGGTGATGGATGCTGCTGCTGCTGACAGGACAAGTCTGATGAAGAAGAAGAAGGATGGGCCCTCCAGGGCCATGCTCAGGTCAATCCTGCTCTCGGTACTCCATGTCTAGGACCTGTGGGCCTCAAGACATGATATCCTAGTTATCCCATGAAATTGGGNAAGTTATAATGATCAAACATGACACATACCATGATACCTGGACCAATTAGCTCATGGAGCAAGAGTCTTCTCCGATGCAAGTCCAAGCCGATGGTGATGGATGTTGCTGCTGCTGACAGGACAAGTCTGATGAAGAAGAAGAAGGATGGGCCCTCCAGGGCCATGCTCAGGTCAATCCTGCTCTCGGTACTCCATGTCTAGGACCTGTGGGCCTCAAGACATGATATCCTAGTTATCCCATGAAATCGGGGATAACAAGGCCCAGGGGAGATGTCCCCGGTGACCTGTGGTTTTGAGGAGGCAGAAAGGTAAATGAGACAAGGACAAGATTTCCCCCTCACAAGTCGCCACCAAACAAATAATCCCAGCTAAACAGTCAATAATAAAGTAAATCCCCAATGAAGAAACACTTGCCCAGAACAAAGCAACAACAAACTGATATAGGTAAGCTATATTTCAATGGGCTAGTACTTCACAAGACTATCTAATAAATATATACAAGCAATTGGCAATAAATGTTGACGAAGTCAATGTTTATCAATAGCAATGAAAAGATATAACACTTCACTAATAAATATTGGAAAAATGTGGCATTCAATGCAACCAATCAACACCTTATTCAATTAATGCCTAAACCACCATTCAATTGCTCTTAAAAAACAAAACGTTGTTGCTTTAAAGATGAAATAACCAATAATGATGTCAACAACTTAGGGTTAGTGAGTTAGTTAGGTTTAGGGTTAGAGTAGTTAGGGTTTGAAATTCAGAGAGTTTTGAGAGTGTGTAATCAAGTTTCACTTCAACGTTGGAGGACTTTAGATCAGTGCCTTAGGGTAAAATGGAGTCAAAAATGAAGGATGCAAAGGAGGAAGGCTAAGGACTAGAGGGAAGAGTTCTGAAGTGATGCTATGGCAGGGCCTCAGAATCAAAACCCTAGGGGAGAAAGGCTCACTTCGGTGTTACAATAGCAAGGCCTCATGCTCTCTACTCCTTCCTTAGGTCATGTTATCATAGAGTTTGTAGTTTAGGTCATAGGCTAAAGGATAGAGACCAAACTAGCGTAACAGGAACCTTCCCCACCCAATGTCAGCTCGATGGGGAGGCTCTTTTTGTTTAGGGAGGTTAGCCCAGGGGAGACTTCCCCGGTAACCTAGGGTTTGAAGAGGCAGAAGATATAATGTCAAGTTTTAGAGTTCCCTCCTCACAGGTTACCACCAATGTCAGACAGTCCGGGTAATCAGCCAATAAAAGAAGTGTATGCCCTATTGAAAACACCTACCCGGAACAAGACAACAACAACACAATATATATATTTGTAGGTTATAACTCAAAGGGTTAGTACTTCAATGACTGTCTGATATTATTCAATAAGCAATGCAATAGATATAAAATGAAGTCAACGTTTTGTCAATTAGGTATGAAAGACCATCAATTCATCAATATCTAAATAGATGACTAAGCCAACAACGTGTCCAATCAACAATTTACTCAATAAATGCTTAAAATCATCATTAATTGCTTATATCCAACTTTTACTGCGTCAAGATGAAATATCCAACTGTGATGTCAGCCTTAAATAGGTTAGTTTGTTAGTTAGGGTTTGAAAATTTAAAGTTTTGAAAGTAGTTTTGTACACTAAAACTTCAACGTTGGAGATCAAATATCAGTGCCTTAGGGTATATGGAGTCAAAAGATAAGGGCACAAGGTTTTGAAAGGATGATGATTCAAAGACTAGAAGGTAGGGTTCTATGGTGCTGCAAAGGCAGGGCCCTAGAATCAAAACCCTAGGGGAAAGAGGCTCACTTCGGTGTTGCTTAAGCAAGGCCTCGTGCTCTTTCCTCCTTCTCTAAATCAACTTGGCAAAATGGCTAGCCTAAAGAATAAGTCTAAGGGAGAAAGTGTTGCAAAGACAAGGCTTTCAAACCCTAGAAGATGAAAACCCTAGGTGTAGGCAACCTAGGCCTAGGACGTCTCCTTTTTTCAACTTATAAACTTCAACGCTAGCTCAAGGGAAGAAGAAAGATAAGTGTAGCAAAGGCTAGGCTTAATCCCTCTCCTTCAATGGCTGAAAAATATCTCTCTCCAAGGGGACATGTAACAATGACCTACTTGTGCTTGTTACCTAGGGTTTTAAATCAACAATATAATAAGCAAATGCAAGAAAATTACACCTACAACCATTCATTCAAGAAGTTTTGCAAGAAAATTTACTTACATGTCATGAAGAAAAGCATAAGCAAACCCTAGTTGTAAACCTTCCTTGAGAGAAATGTCATAAATGCCAAAATATCTTTCCAATAGCAAGTGCGCCTCACTTAGACAACAAATCTACACAAGAAGGGCGCAAAAATCAGATCTCACTTGTGTGAGTGAATTGTGTTATCTCAAAATGAGGGAAAACATCCTCAATTTATATCATCCAATGACCTTTAATTAAAAATTAGGTCATTAAAACAACCGACAAGGTTGATAACTAAAAATCATACTGTTTTACATTAAACTGCTAAATAAAAACCCTAAATGAGCAGTAAGCAGGACATCTAGCCCCTTTGAGGGAGACGTTGGCCCTTTTTAGGGCAAATCTCAGCACTAGAAGACAAACGTTGGCCCTCTCTGGGCCTCCAAACTCTGCCATACGTGCCAAACTGCCCTGTAAAGCTGCCACATGCTGGAGGTGACGTCAAGGATCTCTGGAGGATGTCCTGGGTCAATAGAGGGACACGTTCCTTTTGCAGTGGGTCAACCCCCTAGGGTTGGGCTCAGGCAAGGCGTCCTAGATGAAAATGTCTTTCTTCTTCTCTCGTGCAAAGGCTCGACCAATCACTGTCCTGTCTCTGCCCCTGATGAGGTCCCAACAACCATTTGATGGGCTCTTCAGACCCATGGAGGTCCGAACTAATCATCTCCCCATGTGTACCGGTCCACCTGGTACCTGTCCATCGGGCATGGTCCTGCACATCAAAAACTTTTCCCTCCATGGGCTTGTTATCGCACAGTTTGTAGTTTAGGTCAAGTAGCTAAAGGATAAGGGTCAAACTGGCGAAACAGGAACCTTCCCCACCCAATGTCACCANTGTACCGGTCCACCTGGTACCTGTCCATCGGGCATGGTCCTGCACATCAAAAACTTTGCCCTCCATGGGCTTGTTATCGCACAGTTTGTAGTTTAGGTCAAGTAGCTAAAGGATAAGGGTCAAACTGGCGAAACAGGAACCTTCCCCACCCAATGTCACCACAATGGGGAGGTTCTTTCTATTTAGGGAGGTTAGCCCAGGGGAGACATCCCCGACAACTTAGAGTTTTGAAGAGGCTAAGATATAAGATCAGAGTTAAAGTATCCCCCTCATAGGTTACCACCAAAATTAGAAGGTCCGGCTAATCAGCCAATAATGAAGTATAGTCCCAAATGAGAACACCTGCCCGTAACAAAGCAACAATAGAAAAATATGTATGCAGGCTATATACAAAGGGTTAGCACTTCATATGACCATCTGATATAATTTAAGCAATGTAAAGCAATAAATATTGATGAGATCAATGTTTTTCTAATTATCTATGGAAAGAGCAATAATTCATCAATAACTATCAAGATTGCAAAGCCAACAATATATTCAATCAATACATTAATCAATAAATGCTTTAGATCATCACTCAATTGCTTATAAAAGTCAAGAGGTAGCTGCGTCAAAAATAACCAACTATGACGTTAGCCTAGGTTAGGGTTAGGGTTTCAAGATATAGGGTTTTAAAGAGTTGTTTTGTACACTAATCTTCAACGTTGGAGATCAAATCAGTGCCTTAGGGTATATGGAGTCAAAAATAAGGGCACAAGGTCTCCGGAGGATAATAACTCAAAGACTAGAAGGTGGGGTTCTATGGTGCTGCAAAGGCAGGGACCTATAATCAAAACCCTAGGGGAAAGAGGCTCACTCCGGTGTTGCTTAAGCAAGGCCTTGTGCTGTTTCCTCCTTCTCTGAATTGACTTGGCAAAACGGCTAGCTTAAAGCATAAATCTAAGGGAGAAAGTGTTGCAATGACAAGGCTTTCAAACCCTAAAAGGTGAAACCCTAGGTGTAGGCAATCTAGGCCTAGGACGTCTCCTCTTTTCAACTTATAGACTTCAACGCTAGCTCAGAAGAAAGAAGACAAGTGTAGCAACGGCTAGGTTCTATCTCTTTTCTTCAATGGCTAAAAAATATTTCTCAACAAGGGGACATGTAACGATAACTTACTTGTGTGCTTGTTACCTAGGGTTTTAAATCAACAATATAATAAGTAAAATGTAAGAAATAATACCTACAACCATTCATTTAAAAAAATTTGCAAGAAAATTCACTTACATGTCATGAAGAAAAGCACAAGAAAACCCTAGTTGTAAACCTTCCTTGAGAGAAATGCCATAAATGCCAAGAAAAATCCTCCTTCAAAAGTTGCGCCTCACTTAAAACACCAAAACTACCCTAGTAGGGCGCAAAAAATCAGATCTCCTAAGAGAAGGAGTTGTGTTATGTTCAAAATGAGGGAAAACATCCTCAATTTATATCATCCAATGACCTTTAATTTAAAAATTAGGTCATTAAAATAGCCGACAAGGCTGACTACTAAAATCATACTGTTTTTACATCTAACAGCTAAATAAAAGCCTAAATGAGCAAGAAGCAGGACGTCTAGCCCTTCTGAGGGAGACGTTGGCCCTTTTTAGGGCAAATCTCAGCACTAGAAGGCAAACGTTGGCCCTCTCTAGGCCTCCAAACTCTGCCACACGTGCCAAACTGCTCTGTCAAGGTACCACTCACTGGAGGTGATGTCATGGCTCCTAGATGACATCCTGGGGCATCAGAAAGCACATGTTCCACCTGCAGTGGGTCAATCCCCCTAGGCTGGGCTTAGCTAAGGTTTCCTAGATGAAAATGTCCTCCTTMTTCTCTCGTGCAAAGGCTCGATCAATCATTGTTCTGTCTCTACCCCTGATGAGGTCCCAACAACCATCTAATGGGCTCTTCAGCCCCATGGAGGTCTGAACTGATCATCTCCCCATTTGTACCGGTCCACCTGGTACCTGTCCATCGGGTATGGTCTTGCACATCAAAAAAATTTCCCTCATGGGCTCATTAGTCCTCGGGATCATAGCAATGTCAATCATGTTTCATCATTAATTTTATCAAATGCAAGCATAAGACCCCTAACATATCATCTAATAGCTCAAAGATATTACACTGACCTTCTATACAAAGCCGAAGAAAAGACAAAGTGCCTTGTTGGGACARCATCCATAAGAAAAGGAAAGTTCCCAAAGGATATCATCCAGACACAGTGAAAACCAGGGGTGGGTATTATYCGTGGGTGCCTTTGTAGGAGGCGAGGTATACCTGTCATGGATGCAGTTCTTTCCAAGCCCTTTATTGCCTTTATTCTTTCTTTTATTTATTGCTTTTTCTTTCTTTTGCTTCAAGGCCTAACTAGAAGACATTKCCTTGGCGTCGTGACTAGAGCTGACAGTGTTACCCACRAGTATTTTCATAGAAATAATAAGGCTGGCTCGTGATGAGACCCCCTTTCCCTTGGCCATGCAACCAAGGGTCACCGCCCTGGCGTGGTGACTAGATAATGGAAATGTCATATTGCTAGATACCTATGAACATAATGGGTCAGCTCGTGATGAGACCCCCCATCCTCTTAGCTAGGTCTTGTTTTATTATTTTTCTTCGGGTCCCTTTTGTTTCTTATCGAGAAGCTTTTTATTGCCTTCTCGGGGATCCCTAGGCAAGGCATCTCTAGGTTTTATTTCCTATGGCTTTTATCTTTTACCAGCGGCTTTTACCTCCTGGGCCTTTAGCCCCTTCTTCCCACAGGATAAAGTGTAACCCCTAAATAGGTCATCCTAATGTCTGGGCTAGGAGAATGGGATAGATGAATAGGAGATAAGATGTAAAATGACAATATTGTGAGAGTGGACGATGGCTCTTCAAAATCCCCCCTGGTGGCTAACCAAAACCTATGGACACAAGCTTGCTAGGGCACCCCGTTTATCCCCCCAACCATGGTCAAGTGGGTTAGTGTAAGATCCAAGCAATTGTCAGAAATGTAAGGAACCTGATGAATATATCTGAAATTTATAATGATTAAACATGACACATACCATGATACCTGGACTAATTACCTCATGGAGCAAGAGTCTTCTCCAATGCAAGTCCAAGCCGATGGTGATGGATGCTGCTGCTGCTGACAGGATAGGTCTGGTGAAGAAGAAGAAGGATGGGCCCTCCAGGGCCATGCTCAGGTCAATCCTGCTCTCGGTACTCCATGTCTAGGACCCGTGGGCCTCGAGACATGATCTCCTAGTTATCCCATGAAATCGGGGATAACATGGCTCATTAGTCCTCGGGATCATAGCAATGTCAATCATATTTCATCATTAATTTTATCAAATGCATGCATAAAACCCCTAGCACATCATCTAATAGCTCAAAGACATTACAATGACCTACTATACAAAGCTGAAGAAAAAGACAAGGTAACCTATTGGGCCAGCATCCATAAGAAAAGGAAAGTTCCCAAAAGATATCATCCAAGCCATGTAATACGAGGTGGTGTGTTTTAAGGATGTCCAGACATACTGAAAGACGGGTGGATATTATCTGTGGGTGCCTTTGTAGGAGGCGAGCTGTACCTGTCATGGATGCAATTCTTTCCAAGCCCTTTATTTCCTTTATTCTTTCTTTTCTTTATTGCTTTTTCTTTCTTTTTATTTCAAGCTCTAACTAGAGGACATTGCCTTGGCGTGGTGACCAGAGCTGACAGTGTTACCCACGAGTAATTTCACAGAGATGATAAGGCTGGCACGTGATGAGACCCCCTTTCCCTTGGCCATGCAACCAAAGGTCACTGCCCTGGCGTGGTAACCAGATAATGGCAATGTCATACTGCTAGGTACCTATGAACATAATGGGCTGGCTCGTGATGAGACCCCCCATCCTCTTGGCTAGGTCTTGTTTTGTAAATTTTCTTAGGGTCCCTCTTGTTTCTTATTGAGAGGGTTTTTATTGCCTTCTCGGGGATCCCTGGGTGAGGCATCTCTAGGTTTTATTTTATGGCTTTTATCTCTTACTAGCTGCTTTTACCCCCTGGGCCTTTAGCCCCTTCTTCCCACAGGATAAGGTGTAACCCCATAAATAGGTCATCCTAATGTCTGGACTAGGGGAATGGGATAGATGAATGGGAGATAAGATGTAAAAGTGATATAATGATGGGAGTGGATGATGGCTCTTCAAATCCCCCTTGGTGGCTAACCAAAACCTATGAATACAAGCTCGCTAGGGCACCCTGTTAATTCCCCCAACCATGGTCAAGTGGGTTAGTGTAAGATCCAAGCAGTTGTCAGAAATGTAAGGAATCTGATGCATATATCTGAAATTTATAATGATCAAACATGACACATACCATGATACCTGGACCAATTACCTCATGGAGCAAGAGTCTTCTCTGATGCAAGTCCAAGCCGAAGGTGATGGACGCTGCTGCTGCTAACAGGACAAGTCTGATGAAGAAGAAGAAAGATGGGCCCTCCAGGGCCATGCTCAGGTCAATCCTGCTCTCAATACTCCATGTCTAGGACTTGTGGGCCTCGAGACATGATCTCCTAGTTATCCCTAGAAATCGGGGATAACAGGTCAATTTGGCAAAACGGCTAGCTCAGATGAAGCACAAAATCAAGACAAGAAGGCTTAATGAGGGAGAGTGTTGCTACAACAAGGCTCTTTCATCAAACCCTAAAAGAAAAATGACCCTAAGTGTAGATAACCTAGGCCTGGGACGTCTTCTTCCTCTTGAATTCAAAATGGTATGGCTAGCAAAGGAGAGGAAGAAAACGAAGTGTAGCTACGGCTAGGCTCTCTTCTTCTCCTTCAATGGCTGAAAGTTTCTCTATCAGGGGACATGAGACAAGGACCTACTAGTGTGCTTGTCACCTAGGGTTTTGATTTAGCAAATTATAATTATATGCAAGAAAATAAGACTACAACCATTCATTTAAGAAGTTTTGCAGAAAAATACTTACAATTCATCAAGAAATAACCATGCAAACCCTAGTTGTAACACCTTCCTTCAAGAGAAACACCATAGAATGCCAAAAAATCTTTCTTCAACAAGTGCACCTCACTTAAATCAGCCAAATACCCAATATAGGGCGCAAATTTCAGACCTCCTTATGGAGTGAACGAGTGATAATGAAAAAATGAGAGTTAAAATCCCTCATTTATACAAAACCTTGACTTGATTTTACATTTTAGGTTAGGTAAAAAGGCCGACAAGGCCATAATATCAAATCATAATGTTTTACATTAAATTGTCAAATCTAAACTCTAATCAAGCAAAAAGGTAAGATGTCACTCCTTTCTAGGGTGACGTTAGCCCCTATTAGGGCAAGTGCAGCCTCCTGAAGCAAGACGTTAGCCCTCATTGGGCTCCTCCAAGCTGCCACATGTGCCAACTGCCCTATCCATCTGCCAATATGCTCATGATGATGTCATAAGACTCCTAGTGACGTCCTAGTCCATCTAGAGCCAACTTCCCTCTAAAAATGGGTCAATCCCCCTAGGTCAAGCTGTGTCGGGGTGCCTCTAGTGGAACGCCCTCTTCTTTTCCAGTGCAAAGCCACTGATCAACCTCTATCCTATCTCTTCCCCGTGATCGGGTCTCAACATCCATATGGTGGGCTCTTCAGCCCCATGGAGATCCGAACTGATCATCTCCCCATGTGTACCGGTCCAAATGGTACCTGTCCGTCGGGTATGGTCTTGCACATCAAAGGCTACGCCCTCCATGGGCTCATCAGTCACAGAGATCATAGCAATGTCAATCACATCTCATCATCAATATTATTAAACATATGCACAAAATCCCTAATACATCAATCAACATCTCAAAGACGTTACACAAGCCTGCAATACAAGTCTGAAGAAAGAGACAAGGTGTCCTATTGGGCTAGTGTCCAGAGGAAAAGGAAAGTTCTCGAAAAGACCTCATCCAAGCCATGTAAGTGGGTGATGTGGTCAGGGGATGTCCAAGCATGTGGGTGCAGTGAAGGCTAAGGATGCAAAGTGTTCCCTGTGGGTGCCTTTGTAGAAGGCGAGTTGTACCGGTCACGGATGCATTTTTTCAAAGCCCATTCTTGCCTTTATTCTTTTTATTCTTCTATTCCTTTTTGCTTTTTTTTATTCAAGAGCTAGTTAGGGGACACTGCCTTAGCATGGTGACCAGCGCTGACAGTGTTACCCACAAGTACTTTCATAGATATGAGAAGGTTGGCTCGTGATGAGACCCCCTTTCCCTTGGCCATGCAATCGAGAGTCATTGCCCTGGCGTGGTAACCAGCTGGTGGCAATGTCATACTGCTAGGTACTTGTTTCCGTCCTTATACACACTTGCAAACGTGAGCTAAGTCCTGCTCACTTAGTGTGTCCTTAGAGGCACAATACCTAGGTTCAAAGCCCACGCTGTCACTTTGACTTGAACCTCTTCCATCTAGTCTTACTCCTAGGGAAGCCAAGGGGGGTATACCCTAGTTACTATGTGAATTATTAGATGAATTCTAGGAGTTAATTTTAGTTTGTTAAAGGTGAGGGGAAGCTAGCCTATATGGCAAGCAAAAATGCAAATGCAAACCATTAGAATGAGAATCAAGCCTTTCCCTAAGTCAACTATGACTAGTGCCTAAGGTTGGGCAAGGGGTCAATTAGATTACACAATTAAAGGATTAAATACAACTTATACAAGAGATAAATAATGCTATAGGATACAACAAGAATTACGTTACAATTGAGATATACAAATTGAAATGATACAAATTAAATATTTGGAAAATATCTTACAATGAACAAGATGAATTTAGATGATTATACCATACACATGAAAGAGATAATTTAGATAAATGAAAAATTCAACTCACAAAATGAAATGATGAAATATATCACACATAAAACTTTATGAACAAGAATAAGCACATTAGATGATATTACAAATATACAAAAGGGAAATTCGATTTTAGACCAATCACATAAGATGTCACAACATAGTTATTGCCTTGAAATGTTGATTGCTTTAAAATACCCAAATGTATGAGAACTCAAATTGCCTTAAATGTGATTGTGAGACTTGAAATGAAAACTTGCTTGTAAATGAATCACACCACCATAAGATTGCTTGTAAAATGAAATTAAGGTATTATGTTGTGAAATGAAAATGTGTTGCAAGTGTTATGAAATGTAGTGTGTAACTTGATTTTAGTAAATTTTATGTGTCACTTCAATTAGGGGAGTTAAGTGTGAATGTTTATGTCCTAGGCTATGTGACTACCCCAAAACCAGTTATTGTTCACACCAAAAGAGAGTGTTGGATGCTCAAAAACTATGGCAACGAGGCCTACCCTAGCTTCGCAAGTCAAACCCAAAGTTTGCAAGGTACTCCACCTGGAGGACGTCGAGCGCCGTGAGATCGTCCCCGACCTAGCACCCCAAGCTTCTTCCCAAGTCTTTGTTTTGATGGTGCAAGAACAACAATTGGTTGTGGATGCCTAGTTACTACCTCCAACCTTTGCCCTTTCTTGTCACCCAGGATCCAACTAAGTGGCAAGGGGAGAGAATACGGGGCAAACATTGGGAAATAAATTTTAACTTGAGCAATGATTTTAATATTTAAAACAAGCCTTCCGTTATTGCAAGGAATGGCTTGGGGCCACCCTCTTGCAAGGTGGGGCAAAGTAAATGTATTGAGATGCTTTATTAGTTTTCCTTAAACAAATAATGAAATTGGATTATTGCTTGCTTACAAATTAGATGAAATTATTGTTGTCTCACTATTCCGGTCATGTGGAGGCGCAATGCCTACCGTTTGACCAATGAGGGTATAACTAAATTATTGAAATTAAATTACTTTGAAAGAATGTAAAGACTTGAAAGCAAAACTACTCCAACAATGGCACAAGTGGAGGCACAATGCCTACCGTGTTGGCCAAGTTGGGTATTATGAAAGAAAATAAAGACTTTGGAAGTAAAAATTCAAACCCCACAACTATGGCACAAGTGGAGGCACAATGCCTACCGTATTGGCCAAGTATGGGTGTAAAAAATGAAAAGCAAAAAAGGGAAATCCTAACTATTACAATATCAGATTTTTATGTGCAAATGAACAAGAAGGCCACCCAAGAGACTCTCAAGGGTGGTTTACAATACTTTTTAGAAAGATAGAAGGAGGGTGGACTTGATGTCCAACTAGAAAATTCCCTTTGGAGGCCTTGGGAGCTAACACCCTTGTAGCAACTCTTCCTTTGTGCTAAAATTCTGCATAAAACAATGTCAAAGGATACATCCAAAATGCTACAAAACCAAGACAATGTTAGCTAAGTTAGCCCAAAACAAATATGATCTTGAATAAAAGATTTGAGATTTTTAATGAAACTTTTATGATCTATTCCATATCATAACAATACGTTAGAAACATAAAGAGGAAAAGGAAACAAAGGTTATATAATTATTAAAACTTTGAAAAGTTAAAGAGAGTTGGCTCTCCACTCTAGAGCCAATCCTTCAACCCTTAGTGACTTCCAATAAGCTTCCCTTTGCTACACAAGATGAAATGAAGGTGAGAGCATCCCAAAAGTTTGCAAAATACTTTCCAAACTACTTAGGAATTACCACATAACCAATAGCAATACTACTATCAACTATATTCAAGCAAACTACTTTGCTTAAATCTCAACATATAATCTAGTGAATGCAAAACATGAAGAAAAATGGAAATATATCACCTCAACCACACCAATGGCACACCAAGAAGACTCCCAATGCACCAAAATTTCTCCAAAGCTTTCTTTATTATCCACCAAAATCTTATCACAAATACTTGTGACATAACTTGCACATGAGAGAGCACATGAGAGCACATGAGAGAGGGGGAGAAGATAAAAATTTTGGCATAATAGAAATACTATGAGAATAGATGAGATAATGAGGGTGAGAGGGTCCAATTTATAGGAAAAGAAGAGGAGGGAGCCCACTTGGATGGGTTCCAAGTGGCAGCCATCTAAAGGAAGAGGATCTCATCAAGGGGGGCACACCTCTAAGTCAAGAGAGTGATGGGATGGTTGAGGGGTGAGTTGGGAAGGGGGAAACCCCCTTTCCCTTTATCTAATAGTCAAGTGGGGTCAAGTGGAGTCCCTAAGTTTTTAGGAGTCCCCATCAAGTATTTCAATTTTATGAGATATTGAGCAAGAGGGGGGGCGCCCCTCTTCTAGGAGAATGAAGGAAGTGGGTTGTGGGTTAGGCTAAGGTGGGTTTTTTAAGTTGGAAAATGTTTTCCCAACTTAGGAAAGGATATTGGGACACTTTTCCCACACTCTCTCATGACTTTCATGACTTTTACAAAATTTGGCTATTTTAATTAAGCCAATTACATGCTGATTTTTGACTGACTTTGACTAAACTTGGACAAAGGCCTAACAAAACTTGTCCAAATGAGATAAGATTTAGTCCAAGGGTGTAGGGGTGTATGAACCATTTGATTTGAGTACTCATACCCCTATACAAAATACCCAAGGACCATTTTTTTACATTTTACATCGAAAATAATTAAAAATCCTCAGTTTGCGGGAATTTTAATTATTTAAAAATTCCTATCAAAACTTAATGGAATTCCGCGAGACTCAAGGACATGTCTAAAATGGTAATTTAAAACATTCCTATACCTTAGTTGCATATGTCTCGTCCACTAGAACGCCTTTCACTACTTTGGAGAAATTATTGTGAGGAGTGAAAAACTCATGGGAAATTAATAAGGCCCTAAAGCCAAATTAATAACCTGAGGATAAAAAACACTCAGTGAAAGGCTATCCTAATGAAGAAATCCTAATGAAACTGACTTAAACTATGATCCATGTAGACTTATTACATTATTATCCCATGCAGGGGAGCGGAAATTCCAATTACAATAAAATGCTGAAGGCCAAAATTGCCTTGTAGAACCAGTAAGTCTTCAAAATGGTAGCACCAATAGGTGCATATCTTCATGGTATATGGATTTGACCCCCTAGTTGAATAGGTGGTCAACAGTACCCATGGTCCTAATAGGCTGGCTCGTGATGAGACCCCCTATCCTCTGACTAGGTCTTGTTTTATTGTTTTTCCGGGTCCCTCTTGTTTCTTGCTGAGAACCTTTTTATTGCTTTCTCGGGGATCCCTGGGCGAAGCATATCGAGGTTTTATTCTTAGGATTTTATCTTTTACCAGCTTTCTTTTACCTTCTGGGCCTTTAGCCCCTTCTTCCCATGAGGTAAGGTGCAGTCCCGAAAATAGGTCAACCCAATGCCCGAACAAGGGGAAAGGGATAAGTGAGTAGGAAGTAAGATGAAAAAGTGGTGCTATGATGGGAGCGGACGATGGCTTTTCAGAAATCCCTCAGTGGAAAACCAAAACCTACAGATACAGGCTTGCTAGGTCACCCTGTCAATCCCCCCAAACATGGTCAAGTGGGCAACTGTAAGATCCAAGCGGTGGTTAGAAATAAAAGGAATCAGATGCATACATTTAAAGGTTTTAATGATCAAATGCAACACATACCATGATACCTAGACTAATTACCTCATGAAGCAAGAACCTCTTTTGATACAGGACCAAACCGATGGTGATGGACGTTGTTGCTACTGACAAGATAAAGACGATGAAAGAAGAAAAGGTGGGCCCTCCAGGGCCATGCTCAGGTCAATCCTGCTCTCGGTACTCCATGTCTATGACCTGTGGGCCTCGAGACATGATCTCCTAGTTATCCCTGAAAAGTGGGGATAACAAAGCCCAAGGTTTGATTATTTAATAAGTTAAGGGTTTCTTAAGATTGTAAAGTTTTAGTTACCCTTATTAAGCATTTCACCAAAAACCTCCTCCCCCGATTGTCAAATAGATGTTGGATGCTCAAGATAGTGAATTAACGAGGCCCACCCTAGCTGTCACAGTCAGCCCAAAGAATTGAGTTTTTATGAAAAGGACACTCCTTCGTACCGTGAGACTGTCCTCGGCCTATCACCTTCCGTTGTCCTCCTCAATCCCCATTTTAGATGGTGAAGATGGTGGTTTTAGGTACTCTATTAAGTCTATTAAGTTAATATATCAATTAGGTAGACTTTTAGGTGTATTTTAGAGTATTTTGATGATTTTAAGATGCCTTAAAAGTGTGATTTATTGCCAAAGCCGAAACTCACTTCAACTTATTAAGTGTGTTATTTAAGCTTAGAAATTGTTTGCGTCGGAAGTCACTCCTGGATTGCAGCAGGAGCAGAGCCCGACACCCATCAGTTTAATGTCACGATTAGTTTATAAAAGGATGATCAAATGGAGGCAAACTCAGGCCAACATCATTTCAAATCTGAAAATAGGCCAGGCATGCATGGGCAAGTGAGGTCTTAGATAAACTTCAAACAGTGAGTTGTAATAAGGGTGAGTAGGGGGAAGACTTGCATAAGAAGAGTGCAGGAGTCTATTATAAACATCGGGTTTCTAACAGGCTATGAGAAGAAAACGTCCAAAGGCAAGATCTTCTTACATTCAAACGAAGAAAACCAGAGAAAATAGTAATGCAACAACAAATCCTTTATCAAAACATAACTGCAACAATTCATGCGAATCATTCGATCATGATCTCTCTGGCATGAGACGAAAACATAGGTGGAGTAGGAAAACTGTTTGTCATAAAACAAGAAATCTCAGATACAGATGCACAACCAGGACACTAGAATGGTTGTTAAAACATTACAGTTGGGAGCTCCGCTCTACCATCGATAGATACAAAAATGGAGAAAACGCCTACATATACTCAAAACAACAACCGCAACACAATCGAGACGTTGCATTAAAAACTTTGCGTCTGCATGACTTCTGACAATCTGCACCTGCAGCTTCTGAATGATCGTGCACCTACGGCAGACGAAATCAAACTCCTGATAGTTTCATGGGCGAATCGACGTGCCTTTAATTTGTCGTCGGACTTTCCCATTATGGCGGAGGCGATGTCCAACCACTACCAACTACCTCAATAACTGCTGCATTGGGATTTGCGAATGGCCTGGCTGACTCAGCACCTTTGGGACTTGGAAGGTCCCTCGGACCGCCATCTAGATTAGCTAAACGACCTGATGAATATGCGTGTAGACCAGCGCGAAGGATGGGGCGCATCATGGGAGTGGTGGCGCCAAAATCGTGAGGGTGAAAGAAGTGATGAGGTGTGAAAGAGGTTATAGGGGAGGACACATGGCGGAAGAAAATAAGTGGAGGGAGCAGAAGATGAGATACAATGGGCTTGTTATTAATGGGAGGCTGATGTGGAATGGAGCGGGACACATGGTGGATGGTGAGTGGATGATGAGATGGGGGGAAGAGACCATACGGATGGAAGGAGGGGAGATAGACAGGTGTCGGAGAAAGAGAAAGGGCTAGAGGGGGCGAGCCTCATCTCACGGTCGAGTGAATAACAGATGGCAAGGGAGAGGATGGTACGAAAGGCGACACGGCAGGAAAGGGGCCCACGTTGGCTAAAAGCAGAGCAGCTAAGAAGGATGGGACCATCCAAGTGTCGTTGATCCGGGCACACTGATCTTGGCCGTCGGAAAGATGTATGCCTGATTCTGAACCCCCCCCCTCCGCTTAAAGGTAGAAAGGCGGGGGGGGTCCGGAATCGCCTCACGCGCCATTGATTTGGGCGCGATGATCGTGATCATTGAAGAGGTGTGCCCTCGATTCTGGACCCCCCCCCTCCACTTAAAGGTAGAAAGGTGGGGGGGCTTCGGAATCCTATGTACGTCGTTGATCCAGGCGCGCGAATCTCTGCCGTCCAAGATTGCTTGCCTCTTATTCACAAGCATACTTTGCATCCAAACTTATGGCAAGTGGGTTTTCAGCCCATTCTTTCGCTTTTTGCCCCCTTTACAAGAAATGTCACTAACATTAGGCTCCATGGGGGATAGAGTCGTCCCTGTGATGCTCTAGGAACTCCTTTTGCAGATTCAGTGCCTTGTCATTGGGTTATGGAGTCATTTATTAAGCTGAAAATAAAAACAATATTTACAAAATAAAAGAGCCGACTGTGGCTCACAAAAAACATTTTTTCAAGAAACGCCCATTTACTGGGCCACCAAAAACTTCTTTGCCTTCCAGATCCTGCAACCTGTACGTGTTGTTTGAAAATACTTCAAGGATATTGAAAGGCCCAAACCAGAGGGCATCAAACTTACTATGCTTGCCCCTGTCCTGCCTAGGTGCATCCCATTTGGGCACTAGATCACCCTGCTCGAACTCTTTCTTCCTGAATTTACTGTCAAAAACCTGCTTGATCTTCTGCTGATGACTGTAGGCCTTGTTCATGACCTGCTCTCTAATCTGCTGCACTTCCACCATCTGATGAATTCTTCTGACCATATTGTCAGGCTCTCCTTCAAGGTCCTGGAGGAATTTTGCCACAGATAAGACGAGCTGAGTAGGGAAAACGGCCTCTGTTCCGTAAACAAGTTGGAAGGGTGAGATGCCTAGGGACTTCTTCGTTGTCACTCGTTCAGCCCATAGAGAAAATTTTAGCTTTGAATCCCAGGCCCTTTTATTGTCTTCCACTAATTTCTTAATGAGCTTGATCAGACTTTTATTGGAATATTTCGCCAGTCCATTTCCTTGAGGATAATAGGGAGTAGAGTGAATCAGTGAAATCTCAAACTGTTCACAGAACTTGACCAGAGGCTTAGACAAGGGGGCGGCGTTATCAGTGACAATTTTGTTAGGATAGCCAAATATGGCTATGATATCTTCCAGGAAGCTGATAATTACTTTGTGAGAAGTGCTCTTGGTGGGGACAACTTCTATCCATTTGGTGAAATAGTCTATCGCAGTCAGGATCCATCTGTGCTGGCCACTTGAGGGCGGATGAATTTCCCCAATGAAGTCCAATCCCCACTGCTGAAAGGGTTCCGAAACCACTATAGGCTTTAATGGCAGAGATCTGAGCTGCTTCTTTCCTGAGAACTTCTGGCATTTGATGCAAGCTCTGATTTCTCTGCAGACATCAAGGAATAAAGTGGGCCAGTAATACCCAGCTCAGAGGATCTTATGGGCTGTGGTCTTCCAGAAATGATGACCCCCACAAAGGCCACTGTGGAAATCAAATGTAACCTGTTGGGCCTCTTGTGGATCCAGGCACCTTAAAAATATAGTACAAGGCTTGGCCAATGAGGCAATATTTGACTGCTTTGAGCTTTAAAGCTCTTGCCTTGCTTTTTTCCATTCCATCGGGAGGCCTCAATTCTTGCAGAAAGTACAAGATATCCTTGTACCAGGGGCATATTGCTAGGGATAAAGCATTCTGAGAATTCCTACTAGATGATTCGACTTGCGGATTTTCTGAACAGACGTTGATGAAACTAATCCCCAAAGATTTGCAATTTGATTCAGCTAGCAGCTTGGCTAAACCTTGCCTCTTTATCAACTTGGTTGGCTTAATCTCCAGATCAAACTCTAGGATCTTGGCGATCCATTTACTTCTTCTTCCATCTATGTCAGGATGTATAAAAATGTCCTTCACAGAGGCCGAAGGAACATATGCGGTGATCCTTGAGTGCAAGACATAGACTCTGAAAGCCTTGAGAGCTTTCACTAAGGCATAGGCCTGCTTCTCCATGATTTCGTACCGGAGTTCTGCATCTCTCAATGCCTTGCTGTAGAAGGCAATAGGATGCTCTGGTGTGCCAATGTTGCATTCAGCTACGTCAACATCTTCACTTGAGACACCACTCTTTATCGCCACATCATTTTTGTCAAACAGTCTTTCTAAAGGGACCAGTCCCCTCGGAATATGATTGCTAGGCAGTTGAATAATCTGGTGATTAACAATTTTGTTCAAGAATACCTCAGAGGGGGGGTCATCTTCGGGATCCGGGTCCTGATCGATGTGCAATGTAGAAAACTCATCGACGGACTGAAGAAATTTTTCGATTTCAAGATCGTCCTCGAATACCTTCCAAAACTTTATGTTGTCCAGGATGGATGGCCTGTATCTTACCTCGACCTCACCATTAATCTTTGGTGGCAGGGGGATCCTGAACAAACTTGCTGAGACTGCTAGGGAGTCGGCTACGGTATTCTCTTCCCTTGGGACAAAAACAATGTTGAAAGCAGAGAAGAAATTATCAATCAAGTCCCATACCTCATTTCTATAGCTTCTAAGCCGAGGGTGCTTGGCCCGATAAATATTTTTTACCTGTTGGATGATCAATTCTGCGTCTCCAAACACAACCATCTCCTTTATTCCCATTTCTATTGCAGCCCTCATACCCAGAACAAGAGCTTCATATTCTGCCACATTGTTGGTGATTTCGAATTCCAGCTTGTATGACAAAGATATGGTCTCTTGACAAGGCGATATGAAAACCACTCCGGCACCTACACCTATACTGGAAGAAGCTCCATCAAAGAACATCTTCCAAACAGAGGTAGTTGGAGGAGGTATCTCCTGATTAAGACTGGGCTGCTTTCTGAGTTTGAGAGGAGGCTCGGGGGCATGAGTGAGCTGTAGTAAACTGGAACCTAAATCAGTGTCTAAGGCAACAATGGGATGGTTGGTAGGGTTGGCCTCATCACTGATTATATAGGCCAGCTGGGCTTCCCTGTATAGTCTTCTATGTTCTCCTCCAAACACTGGGATAGTAGCATATGTTAGGTCCATCTGCAAAGTTCCCTCCAGTCTCTTTATCCAAGATCTTGATAACAACATACCGAACTTGGGGGGGACATCAGCCACTACAATATCCATGACCACACTTTTCATGGGCAACTGAAACAAGGTCACAACTAGGTCTTTAATAACTCCAAGACACTGAACTCTCCTGGAGTCAAAGGAATAGAGGTCATGATAGGCTCGAGTGACTTCTAGTCCTAACTCTTCCATGACGGTTTTGGGCATTAGATTATAAGATGCCCCTGAATCCATCAAGCAATTGTGTAGTACCTTGTCATGTATATTCAGGGAGGTGTAGAAGGGAGGGGATGAATCATCTCTGTCTTCTACCATGGGACCTAGGATGACGGCTGGCTTCTCATCTTGTAGATTGATGGAGTCTGTGGGAAGGCTTGAGACTTCAGACTGTAACAGCTCAGAGAAGCGTTTCTTGAATCCTTCATGTTTGATTAGCTCGGTGAGGGGCACAAGGATTCTGATCTTTTGAATTTCATGCTCAAAATTAAAAGAAGATGTAAGATTAGGGATTTCTCTTATTTTGGGAACAGTACTCTGAATAATGGGAGAGATGGGTGGGGTCTTCTTACCTCTGTGAGTGTCTGCTACTTCATTGGCAGGTCTCTCTGTTCTAGTGGACTGCTCAGGAATATCAGGTGTTACTTCCTTCTTTTGAGACCTCAGGTCATACCTGCCTCGGCAGCCACCAGTCTGGTTTTCCTTGCTCGGTTCATTTAGCTGACTGTTCATGAGAGACTCCTCGTATGCTGATTGAGTCAGATGAGGAAAAGGGGGAGTCTCTCCGAAGCAATGGATCTTAGGCTCAAGCTTGTTTGTTTCCCCTTCTTCATCTTTGGCCACAAAATTGTTTTGTAAAGGGGCCTGAATTCTTTGGTCTTCTCTGTCTCTTCCCCTCTCTCTGTGCATAGTCGGGGGAGCGATATTGTTTGGCCTCCTGAAACCTCCTTTGTTTTCGACGCCCTGCGGGACCTTGTACATTTTCTTCCTTTCCACCTTTAGTCTATCCATCTCTTCAGACAGAAACTTCATCATCTTGGTCAGTTCATCCACTTGAGGGTGGGGCACCGATGAGCCAGAAGTAGAGGCTTCGTATTTTCCCTTTCTTCTGTCTGCGTCGTCTTTGCTCCTCAGTCTGTCAGCTGCTAATACATTGGATTCCACTTCGACAGCTGCATCTTGCATTTGGGCTACGGAGGTAGCTCTTCTTTCTCTCAATAAAAGACAGAAATCTGGGTCGTATGCACCAGCATAGGAAATTTGGGCAGAGGCTTCTAAGGGCTTTATCTCTGCAGGAATCTTATTATACATCCTATTGAATCTTTTGGAGAAGTCAAAGACAGACTCTCCTTCCATTTTCTTCAAAGACCCAAACTCTGTCATGTAGTACATGAAATCCTTCCTATCTCCCCACTGCCTCAGGAAAACACTATCCAGGGCTTCAATTCCAGCAATAGATCTGGGGGCCAATCCCCTGAACCATTTCCTCACCTCGCCATCCAGGCTCTGGACAAAGACTCTCATCCAGACATCTTCATTTTCAATGTTTAGGTTGTCTGCATAACTATAGAACGCAGCCATGTGCTCTTCTACAGTTATGTCCCCTTCTGCAGTGAACTTGGGCATGTATTTCAAATAGTCTTCTGCAGGGAGAGGATGCATAGGTTGGGGTAGGACTAAGGGAGCATATCGGGGCAACAACTATGGCGTCCATTCTATTTGGAGGGGGATTAGCACTAGCCATAGGGATATTAAGTGGAGGAGAATTCAGAGGAGAAGGAGTTCGCGAAGGGGCTACTGGGAATGAGTCCCGAAGTGGAATGGGAAACAAGAGAGGATTCAAGGAGAAAGATAACGAACTCAAATCAGCCTGTGCTCCTCTTTGTGCAGGAGTGGGGAAATCTTCTGTAGTCCCGGGTCTACGCCAAGGAACAGCTTCAGAGGAGAGGGGAGTGACAAGGATTTCTCCCTCCAATCCCAGACCAGGAGGGGAAAAATCAGCAGGAACACTCCCAAAATTTAGGAAACGGGAAACCTCTGAAGGAGGTCTATTAAGAAACTGAGGAGGAGAAAAAGGAGTTCTTACAGAAGGAGATGGCGAATTACCTGTTTCGGCGGTGCAAGCCTTTTTTTCAGGGGCCTTTCCTTTTCTGAGAACCACCTCTGGATCAGTTACAGGTGTAGCTAGGGGCAGTTGTGGATGTGACCGCGTATGTCTGCCTCTGGAAGCCACAATTAAAACAACGGGTTCGCTCCAGTGGAGTCGTCACAATGGAGTCGCCAGGTGCACAGTAGCAATCTTCAAGGGCTTTGATGCCTGATGCACCTTCAGAATCAGAAGCTCAATGTCGTTCAATCCCGGGGAAGGTTTTCAACTTCGTCCCCGGCAACGGCGCCAGAAATGTTAGCGTCGGAAGTCACTCCTAGATTGCAGCAGGAGCAGAGCCCGACACCCATCAGTTTAATGTCACGATTTGTTTATAAAAGGATGATCAAATGGAGGCAAACTCAGGACAACATCATTTCAACTCTGAAAATAGGCCAGGCATGCATGGGCAAGTGAGGTCTTAGATAAACTTCAAACAATGAGTTGTAATAAGGGTGAGTAGGGGGAATACTTGCATAAGAAGAGTGCAGAAGTCTGTTATAAACATCGGGTTTCTAACAGGCTATGAGAAGAAAATGTCCAAAGGCAAGATCTTCTTACATTCAAACGAAGAAAACCAGAGAAAACAGTAATGCAACAACAAATCCTTTATCATAACATAACTGCAACAATTCATGCAAATCATTCGATCATGAACTCTCTCGCATGAGACGAAAACATAGGTGGAGTAGGAAAACTGTTTGTCATAAAACAAGAAATCTCAGATACAGATGCACAACCAGGACACTAGAATGGTTGTTAAAACATTACAGTCGGGAGCTCCACTCTACCATCGATAGATACAAAAATGGAGAAAACGCCTACATATACTCAAAACAACAACCGCAACACAATCGAGACATGGCTTCTGACAATCTGCACCTGCAGCTTCTGAATGATCATGCACCTACGGCAGACGAAATCAAACTCCTGACAGTTTCATGGGCAAATCGACGTGCCTTTAATTCGTCACCGGACTTTCCCATTATGGCGGAGGCGATGTCCAACCACTACCAACTACCTCAATAACTGTTGCATTGGGATTTGCGAATGGCTTGGATGACTCAGCACCTTTGGGACTTGGAAGGTCCCTTGGACCGCCACCTAGATTAGCTAAACGACCTGATGAATATGTGTGGAGACTAGCGCGAAGGATGGGGCGCATCATGGGAGTGGTGGCGCCAAAATAGTGAGGGTGAAAGAAGAACTGATGAGGTGTGAAAGAGGTTACAGGGGAGGACACATGGTGGAAGGAAATAAGCGGAGGGAGCAGAAGATGAGATACAATGGGCTTGTTATTAATGGTAGGCTGATGTGGAATGGAGCGGGACACATGGCGGATGGTGAGTGGATGATGAGATGGGGGGAAGAGACCATACGGACAGAAGGACGGGAGATAGACAGGTGTCGGAGGATGAGGAAGATTTAGAGGGGGCGAGGCTCATCTCACGGTCGAGTGAATAACAGATGGAAAGGGAGAGGATGGTACGAAAGACGACATGGCAGGAAAGGGGCCCCACGTTGGCTAAAAGCAGAGCAGCTGAGAAGGATGGGACCATCCAAGCGCCGTTGATCCGGGTGCGCTGATCTTGGTCGTCGGAAAGATGTATGCCTGATTCCGGACCCCCCCCCCTCCACTTAAAGGTAGAAAGGCGGGGGGGCTCTGGAATCCTATGTACGCCGTTGATCCGGGCGCGTGAATCTCTGTCGTCCAATATTGCTTGCCTCTTAATCACAAGCATACTTTGCATCCGAACTTATGGCAAGTGGGTTTTTAGCCCATTCTTTCGCTTTTTGCCCCCTTTACAAGAAATGTCGCTAACAGAAATAAAGAGCATTAACACATGTAAAACATTGAAAGATAGCTGAAATAAAGACTTAGTTCACTACCATGCACTAGATAGTTAAAATATGTAGCTTGCTAAGAAAGGAAAATTAAACCACAAGTGCAAGGATAACTTGCCAACAAGAGAGAAAAGATTATTAAACTTATCTTATGTTTGTTAAGATCATTAAGACCAAGGCATTAAGTGTGAAAAAGGAAAAGAAGATCTAAGCATATGCCTACACTATCAACTTATTCAAAAAAGAATTAACTTCAAATATGTTGGCAAATGGCCTTAAGATTTTAAAGCATGTAAAGCAAAACCATTCACTAAACTATTGAATCATTAAGAATTCAAGGTGTTAGATTTAAGCATGTAAGAAAGAGATAGATCTAGATATGGCTTAAGCATGCAAGAAATCTAAATAAGTTGATTATGTCCAATAGGCTTAAACTAAGGATTAATATGTGTGAGATCTAGATCTAGAATATTTTAATCCAATAAAGCATAAAAGATCAACAACACATATTAAAACTCTAGCCTTACTATTTGGGGTATTTCTCTCCCAAAAGGTAGGCAATTATTAGATTTATTAAGCTTAGAGACAACTTGATAAAAGGAGAGGGAAAGACAAGCAAGAAGGACAAGCCTAAGAAAGAAGCAAACAACTAAGCAAGACAAACCACTAACCCCACATCCTAGGTTTGGGAGATGCCCAACATCAACCAAACCCCACGTCCTAGCTCAAGAAGTGCTCAAAAAACTAAAAAAATCAAGATTTACACTTAACCTAAGCCACCCAAGGCTCATACGTGGGAGGAGGCCGCACCACTCCTCTCAAGCCAATGAGCCACTAAATCAGCAAGAAAACAAGCAGATCTATGCACAAGAAGCCCTAAAAATTGACAGAGAAGGTTGAGAAATAGCTACCAACTTGTAGGAGGCTCCTGGAGTGTTGTGTGGACATTTTTGGGTAGCCAAACCCCCTCAACCAGATCTGAAACCTGCAAAAACCAGCAAGCTATGCTTGCTGGAAATGCTACACACAACAATACAAGTGAAGAAAAAGTTTTGCTTTTTAGGGAAAAAATTTTTCACAAAAAAATTTGATTAAATGACCATTTCACTATGTTAAGCTAGCTGAAATATGTATGGAATGAGAGCATATAGAGAATGAGCAACAGATAGAGAAAGAGAGGATTTTATGTGTGTCTCAAGGGAGGACTCTTCCTTGAGGCATTGCCAATGAAACCCTTGAAGCCAAACCTGCAAGATCTAACACAATGGCATGCATACAATAGATAATATGGATGATTAAGCTAATAAGATGAAATACTTGCACCCTATCTAGCTAATCAACATATATAGATCTACAAGACTTCTCTTTGTCAGATCTACTCAAATAAAATACTTTACTTAAGATCTACCTATGCCATCATCATATCAAATCAAAACAAGTTTACCTCATGTGTTGAAAGAACAAAAATACTATTGCTCTTCCAAAATTCCTCCAAAGGTTCACCTTTATTATTACTCAAGAAAATGGATCTTGGAGAAATACTTGCTCCAAAACCCTACGAGCCAAAGAATGGAAAATGGAACAAGAAGAGAGAGAGAGAGTGGAAAATCAAGTAGCATAGCAATAGCTCAATAAATGGTGAAGAGGAAGTGAGGAGAGGGATCTATTTATACTTGGAGAGGCAAACTCACCCCTCTTGGATCAATGCCAAGTGTCCACCACCAAGCACAAGATGAGATCCCAAGGGTAGGGCGCACCATCTAGGGTTTAGATCATAGATCTAGGGTGTAGATGAGTGCGGAAAATGTTGGGATCAAGCAAAGGGTAGTGGGAGGCTATGGGATACGTGACAAGAGAGTGGAGAGAGTTAAATAATTTTATAAAAATTATTTTGGAAATTTCCAAGTGGGGGGGGGGGCGTAACTTCTCAAGGAGGGCGCACCACTTGGGGGAAAGGCAAAGAAAGGGATGCAATTAATGAGGGAAGGGGAGTGGATCCACTGTAGGAGGTGACGTGGGGGGTAAGGGAGAGCACACCAACCAAGGGAAGGGCCCAACACCCAATGAAAACCCAGGATCTAACATTTTACTCACAAGGGGGGCATAACTTCCTTAGGAAGGCATGAGGATTTGAGTGGGTGAGGTGTGAGGGGTTTAGAGAAAGGGTTAAAACAAGATGGGTGGGTAGGTTTAGGCTAGGAAACCTCTCTCTTATCTTTTTCCAGCCTCAATCATCCTTTTAATTCATTATTACAATTTTACATTTTTGCCATGCTTGGACTCTAGCAATTGAAATTGTTGTTTGTCACTTACTGACACTCCGGGTGGACAAACCCATAGCAAAAGTTGTCCAACTGAGATGAAACTTGGTCCATGGATGTAGGGGGTGCTGTTCCATTTCTTTTGAGCACAAATACCCCTATCAAAAGTCCAAGGACCTAGTCTTTACAATTTTTGCTCAAAAATAATTAAATAATTAAACCTCCAAACTTAGGGAAATTTAATTAAAAATTAATTAATTAAAAAAAACTAATCTAGAATGGATGGAATTCTGCGAGACTTTCTAATATGTCTTGCATGGTCATTTACAATGATTCCTAACAATAGTTACTGTTATCGCTTAGTTTGTAGGAGAGGTTCAAGTAGCTTGAAGTCAAGGCTCAAACTGGCGTAACGGGAGCTTCCCCGCCCACTGTCACCTCGATGGGGAGCTCTTTCTATTTAGGGTGGACAATCACAAGGGAGACGTCCCTAGTAATCTGGGGTTCTGAAAGGAAAGGATCAAAGGTTCAAAGGGTCTAAGGTTAAGATAGGCTTTCCCTTCACAGATTACTGCCAAGAAGATAGTCAAAGAGAAGATATTCCACTAAATGGCACCTGTTTGCGAGACAATGCAAATACAACTAAAAGAATGTGCTGCAGTGGTTAGTACTTCAAATATTAATGACTATCTTCAATATATATATGAGCAATGATGAAATGTAATTATTGACGAAGTCAATGATTGCTAAACAAAGACAAATGGCTTGTAATACTTCTTCAATAAATACAAAAAAGATACTTGCATTCAATGTATTAAATCAATCCTTATTATATCAAAATGCAATAAATATGCTCATACACCAATATTGTTGCTGCGTCACTATGCAGATTTAGGGTGACGTCAGCCCTATTATTAGGTTAATTTGAAGACAATGAGGAAAACGTTTTGTCAATCAAACTTATGAATATAATCAATGACTCAAAGTCTATCAAATAGATGACTATACCTCAACGTTTTAAAACCAAACAAAGATTTGAACAAGTATGATGTCACCTATATTGTTGTTGGTTAGGGTTAGGTTAGCTAGACAAAGAGGTGAACGTTTTGCCAAATTATCCAATGAAAATGCTTAAAACCTCTATGGCTATCAAGGGATGAGTCAGCCGCAACTTTTGGTCCAAACAAAGGTTCAAATAAGGCAAGACGTCATCAATAAACTAGGGTTAGTTAGGGTTTCAATTCAAGAAAGTTTTGAAAGATTGTTTTGAGAACCAAGGACTCAATGTTTTGGTTTTAGACTAGTGCCTTGGGTTAATGGAGTCAAATGGAGAAAGGCTAATGGCTTGGAAGGACTTAAACCTAAGGACGGGAGGGTTAGGTTTAATGGTGCTGCAATGGCAGGGCCACCAAATCAAAACCCTAAGGGGAGGAGGCTCATTCCGGTGTAGCTA
>JASDQU010585553.1:49538-65302 GCA_032191745.1 Picea mariana | reverse complement strand
AAATTGATGAGGGATTTTGGTTGTGGTACATGTTGAGTACATGGTTGAGACAAGTAGTTGATGAGTTGGCACACATACATGAGGCGTGAGGCCTTTGCTGTGATGCTCTTCTTGTAGGAAACTAGAATCGCCATCTTAGAAAAGTGATCAACAACCACAAAAACACAGTCATTTCACTACTTGGTGGATGGGAGGCCCGACATGTAGTCCATTGATATGGATTCAGATGGCCTGTCAGAAGTAGGAAGAGGGGTGTATAGGCCCTGTTTCTTAGTGGTCAGTTGTGCAAATAGCGCAGGTAGTGGAAGACCTGATATACTTGCTGACGTCCTGTCAAAGTTTCAACCAGTAGAAATGTTTCTCTAGCATCACCACTGTCTTTTCAACACAAAAGTGTCCTTCCATCCGACTGTAGTGGGATTCCCAGATCAGCTTCGCTCACTCGCTTGATGGAACGGAGATATGGCCCAAACGACAGAACAATACATCCTGAAGATGGAAATTATTGACAACTGCATTTGCACCCAACATTTGGTAGGTGGTGGTGAAGTTAGGGTTTGTCTCATAGAGTTGTGGCCATCCAAAGGTCTCATGGCTGCAAGAGTCTAGCACCGTGGTGAGTGGTGTGACTGGCGGTCTACTGAGGAAATCAATGACACGATTGGTGCTTCCTATTTTATACTTGATGTTGATGTGGAATCGCTGCAAGTATGTGGACCACTTTTGATGGAAGTCATTCTACAATTTTTCGTCTATCTGCATGAACTGTAGTGGCTTATGATCAGTGTGGATGATTGTCTCCTTCCCAATAATGTAATGTCTCTACTGGCGATAAGCTTGCACAATAGAGTACATTTCTTTATCGTAAGTAGGATACTTAAAGACAATATTTGAGAGTGTCTCACTATGATAGGCCACAGGGTGGCCATGTTGAGTGAGAATGGCATCCACAACATAGTCTGAAGCATCTATCTTGATCTCAAAGGGATGTTACAGGTCTGGTAGTGAAAGTATTGGGGATGAGCACAAGCGCTTCTTCAAATCATCGAACGCTTGTTTTTGGGACCAACCCCATACAAATTTCACCTTACAACCACCCCTATTTATTTGGCTGAGGGCCCATGCAATATGGGAGTATCCCAGCACGAACCTTCGGTAGAAATTGTCAAGATCCAAGAAGCTCTGAAGCTCCGAAGCTCAGTGAGTGTGTTTGGGGATGGCCAGCCATAGATGACTTGGATATTGTTTGGATCCACATGTACGTCATGCTGATCAATGATGTAGCCCAGGTAATGGACCCTGTTCATGCCGAAGGAACATTTTTCCAAGTTGGCGTATATCTTGTGCAGCTATAGGGTGGGCAGAACTTGTTGAATATGTTGCAAGTGTTCAACCCAAGTCTTGCTGTAAATTACAATGTCATCCAGATACACCACTACAAAAGTATAGGTGAATGGTCGCAGGATATTGTCCATCATCCTCATGAAAGTGGCTAGAGATGTTTTCAAACCAAAGGGCATGACCAACCATTGAAAAAGGCCTTCCTTTGACTTGAAGGTAGTCTTCTATAAAACTGTCCATTCTATTAGAACCTGGTGGTAGCCAAACTTCAGATCAATCTTACTGAAGTATTTGGCCCCCATGAGTTGATCAAGGAGGTTGTCGATTCAGGGAATTGGGTACCAGTTTCTGACTATGATTTTATTCAGAGCTCGATAATTAGTATAGAGTCGCCAGGTTCCATCTTTCTTTTGTACCAGCACGATTGGGCTCCCACAAGGTGATGAGATGGGATGGATGTGCCCCTTGTGGAGCAGTTCTTGGATCTGTCACTTGATCTCCTCATTCTCTAACAAAGAGCGGTGATAGATTGGCCCATTGGGAAGTGGTGCACCGGGGGTCAGATCGATGGGGTGCTTGACCTGGTAGTGAAGAGGTACCCCTGCAGGCAAGGACGAGATATCCGAGTATTCTTCCATGACCTTATCTACTTGCTTCTGCTGTGTGGAGAGGTCGGCCATAGAGACCCTAGATGTGGCTGTGATCTTTCGCTTATTCTGAGAGAGAATCATGAAGAAGACAAACTTCTCCGTCTGAGAGATGACCTTCCTGCATTGCTTAGTAGAGATCAAGGAAATAACACTAGGTGGGACTACCTCGGTTATCCTGTACAATTTCTTGTTCAAAGTAATAATAACACTATGAGTCCTAGACTCATATATAGCATGATGTTTCCATAAATAAGGTTGGCCCAAAAGAACATCACAAACTTCGAGAGGAGCAACATCACACAATAGCTTGTCTTTGAAGGGCTTGATGTCATACGACAGTCGACACTGTTGGCTGACACGGAGATCGCTTCCTTGGTGGAGCCATCCAATGGTGAAGGAATGTGGGTGTCGTGTTGTTGGTAGGGCCAGCCACTTGATGACCTCTGCTAAGATGAGGTTCTTCTGGATACCACCATGAACGATGAAGTGCATCGGGGTGTCTTTTACCCACATCTGTGAATGGAAGAGGCACTCTCCTTCTTCTGGCTCATCTGGTTCACCAAGATGGAGCTTGATGATAGCAATGTTTGCACTAGATTCCACATCAATGATCCATCTTCCCCTTTCTGGTTCTGGCTCAGATTCAGAATCCACATCTGATTCAGAGGCTTTCACTTCAGCCACCAGTGACTGCTTTGAGCGACAATCAACAGTGTTATGCCAAGGGCTCTTATGGAAGTCGCACCACTTCCCAGTGTCTTTTTTTGTCTTTTTGGTGTCCTTCTTTGCTTGCGGCTTGGATTGGTTGTCCTGATACTTTCCATATTTGCTCTGTCCTTTTTTCTATGGGTTGGGGCCGCCCTTTCCTGGATCTTGTTGTGAAGGGTTCCCAGGCCCAAATAGTCTTGTCTTTTGTTTGAGCTTCTACTCGATTTTGATGACATATCTGTAGGCCGTGCCCAAGGATGAGATGTCCAGAAATTCCATTTTAGTCTGGATGTATCTATGCAGAGAAATATGATACTTGAGCACTAGATGTTGCTTCAAATCTTTGATACCCATCTTGGTGCAGAAGGAATGGAAGATATTTGTGAAATTTAGCACTGCTTGGTCTCTTTCTTGCCATAGTGTGGTCCGTTTGGTATACAAGTCGTCATAACTTTCGACAGGGTAGTATTGTTCCTTAATAACATCCATGAAGGATTCCCAGGTGGCCATGACTGAAAATAATGAAGGTTCCTCTATTTCCTTTTGCTCACAGAAAATTTCCCACCAAACTTTGACATGGGGAACGACTTTGAGGAGCGCAAAAGTAATATTTTCTCTATTCGAAAAGTTATGGATAGAAAAATACCCTTCTAGTAGATTCAACCACTTGTCTACAACATCCATGTCCATCTGACCTTCAAATATAGGAATATCGCAGTTTATTTGTACCTTTAAGGGGGTGGCGCCTCTGTTTTAGGAAGATGGGTCACTTGTTGGTAGCCGCCGAAGGATTTGCACAAAACTATCCATAATTGCATTCCTCTATTGCGTGAGGGCCTCCTCAATCAACAGTTTGAAAGGATCTGTTGTCCCATGTATTTCTTTTATCCTGCCAAGAGAGGTCACTTGGGTGTGTGAGAGCTTTTGTCCTCAAGAGAAACAAGTTCGAGACCCAACTCTTTGTACTTCGACCTTGTTGGGGACATGCATTAAGACGATAAGGAGCAGACTGCTTTGATACCACTGATCCAGATTTTATGAGAAGAAAAAAATGAATAGATATTATTAACAGGTTCTTAACAAAAAATAACAGAGATATAGTAAAATTGGTTTTCTATTAATAAAGAAATACATTGGAAATTGTAAAATGCAATGAAAACAAGCTTTCTAGAATGGTGGCAGCTTATCTCCGAGAAGAGATGTGACGGTTGCGCTCATTCGCAAGAAGATGATTACAATGAGGCTCTGAAGGCCTTTTTACAATAAGCAGGAATTTCAAAAACCGTAGACATCCAAAAACCTAACCCTAGGAGATGAAGCGCCAAAAGTCATGTGGGCCCCGTTTGGGCAAGTTAGTACATCAACTTCCTGGGGTCGTAACTTTTGCATACGATCTCCGTTTTAGGTGTATGATAGCCCGTTGGAAAGGTATCATTGAGGAGATTCATTTTAGGTGAAAATTTGAAGGAACTTACATATTTCAAACCTGGTTTCCCAAAAAACATCGTTTAGGGCCTCAAAGAGGCTCCGGAAATGAAAACTGCTAAAAATAGTAAATTACCAAAATTGTTAGAAAACTATTTTGAGACAGTTGGAAAAGGTGGGTGGCCACCGATATCCATATGGATCAATCCTTCCTCCTTAGGAAGCAATGGTCTTCATTACGTTGAGGTCCCCCATTAGATGAGGAAATTTCTACTGAATTTAGTCCCAGGTGAGCCACTTGTCTTGGTGTAGGAGTTGCCCTGCTTTGACGACTCGATAAAGATGGATCCTTTGCAGTTGAGTGCCCTTGATCTATGTGTCCACAATATGATCATTGGATGCCTGTTGTATGAAGTTGGGGTTGAACTCTATTGGTGTAAGCCATTCTATTACTTTTGAGGTTTCCAATAGTGGTGGAAAATAAGGGTGAAGGCGATCCACGTTGAACACTAGGTGCAGGCCAAGGAAAGGAGAAATGTTGAGCTCAAAATCATTATCCCCCACAACCTTGGTGATAGTGTACAACCCATAAAGGAGTGGGTGAAGCTTTCGATGGGGTCATGTAAGGCATTTTTTCTACAAGTGCAACCAAACTTTGTCGCCCACCTGAAACTTACGTGGCACCCGATGTTGATCATGGCACTATTTGTACTTGTCATTGGACTTCTGTAGGATATCCTGAACCTGTTGGCGGATGTGATGGATCCACTAAATGAACCGGGTGGCTTTGTCAGCTTCAGTTGGAGAAGGAGATGAGTCGGTCGAGGTGACCGCAAGGGGAAGTGCAACATCTATGGGACCCAATGGTTGGAATCCCAACCCCACCTGAAAGGGGTTGTGGCCAGTTGAGCTATGCAGGGCTTGGTTGTAGCTATGATGGACATAGGGAAGGTTCTCATCCCATGTGTAGGGGTGCTTTGAATTATACATGCAAAGGATATGCACAATCATTCGATTTACAACCTTGGTTTGGCCATCTGTCTGGGAGTGGAAGGCTGTGGACTTGGTGATCTTGGTGTCCAGGAATGACCAGAGGCTCGACCAGAATGTGCTGAGAAATTGACTATCGTAATATGAGACAATGGTTTGTGGGATTCCAAAATGTACCTAGACTCATTCAAAGAAGATCTTGGCAGTGGCCTCTGCTGTGATGCTCTTATTATAGGCAACTAGAATCACTATCTTAGAAAAGCGACCAACAACCACAAAAACACAGTCATTTCTCCACTTGGTGGATGGGAGGCCTGACATGTAGTCCATTGAGATGGATTACCATGGCCTATATAGAGTAGGAAGAGATATGTAAATGCCCTATTTCTTAGTGGTCGGTTTGGCAATAACACAGGCAGTGCAGGACCTGATATACTTGTTGACCTCCGGTTGAAGTTTCGGCCAGTAGAAATGTTTATGTAGCATCACCATTGTCTTTTCAACACCGAAGTGTCTTGTCACCCAAATATAGTGGGATTTTCAGATCATCTTCGCTCGCTCTTTTTGTGGAACACAGATATGGCCCAGACGAAACAACAACCCATCCTGAAGATGGAAATTATTGAAAACTGTGTTTGCACCCAACATTTGGTAGGTGGTGGCGAAGTTAGGGTCTGTCTCATAGAGTTGGGGCCATCCAAAGGTGTCATGGCCACAAGAGTCTAGCACCGTGGTGAGTGTCATGACTGGAGATCTGCTTATGCAATCAATGATGTGATTTGTGCTTCATGTTTTATACTTGATGTTGAGGTGGAATTGCTGCAAGTATGTGGACCACTTTTGATGGAGGTCATTCTGCAATTTTTTATGTGTCAGCATGAACTGCAGTGGCTTATTCTCAGTTTGGATGACTATCTCATTCCAAAGAATGTAATGTCTCCATTGGTGGCATGCTTGCATAATGTACTACATTTCTTTGTCGTAAGTAGGGTACGTACAAACAGTATCTGACAGTGTCTCACTATGATAGGCCACAGGGTGGCCATGTTGAGTAAGAATGATGCCCACAACATAGTTTGAAGCATCTGTCTCAATCTCAAAGGGATGTTGCATGTCTGGTAGTGAAAGTACTGGGGCTGAGCACAAGTGCTGCTTCAAATCATCGAATGCTTGTTGTTGGGAACGACCCCACACAAATTTCTCCTTACCACCACCCATGTTTATTTGGCTGAGGGCCCATGCAATATGGGAGAATCCCAACACGAATCTGCGGTTGACAAGGCCCAAGAAGGTTTGAAGCTCAGTGAGTGTGGTTGGGATTCGCCAGTCACGGATGACTTGGATCTTGGCTAGATCCACATGTACACCATGTTGATCAATGATGTAGCCCTGGTAATGGACCCTATCCATGCCGAAGGAGTATTTTTCTAAGTTGGCATATAACTTGTGCTGCTGCAGGGTGTGCAGAACCTGCTAAATATGCTGCAAGTGTTTGACCCAAGTCTTGCTGTAAATTAGAATGTCATCCAGATACACCACTACAAAATTATTAGTGAATGGTCGGAGGATATCATCCATCATCCTCATGAAAGTGGCTAGAGCATTTGTCAAACCAAAGGGCATAACCAACCATTCAAAAAGGCCTTCCTTTGACTTGAAGGTGGTCTTCCATACATATATTTGTTCTATCGGGACCTGGTGATAGCCAGACTTCAAATCAATCTTACTGAAGTATTTGGCCCCAGTGAGTTGATCAAGGAGGTCGTCGATTCAGGGAATCAGGTACCGATTTCTGACTGTGATTTTATTCAGAGCTCGATAATAAATACAGACTCGCTAGGTTCCATCTTTCTTTTGTACCAGCACGATTGGGCTCCCACAAGGTGATGAGTTGGGATGGATGTGCCCATTGTGGAGCAGTTCTTGTATCTATCGCTTGATCTCCTCATTCTCTAACAAAGAGTGGCGATATACTGGCCCATTGTGCAATGGTGCGTCAGGGGTCAGATCGATGGGGTGCTTGACCTGCCAGTGCAGAGGTACCCCTATTGGTGAGGAGAATATATCTGAGTATTCTTCCACGTCCTTATCTACTTTCTTCTGCTGTGTGGAGAGGTCGACCACAGAGACCCTAGATGTGGCTATGATCTTCAACTTATTCTAAGAGAGAATCAAGGAGAAGACAAACTTCCCCGTCTGAGAGATGACCTTCCTGCATTTCTTAGTAGAGATAAAGGAAACAACACTAAGTGGGACTGACTCGGGTATCCTATATAATTTCCCATTCAAAGTAATAATAACAATACGAGGAATAAACTCATATACAACATGACGTTTCCATAAATAAGGTTGGCCCAAAAGAACATCACAAACTTTGAGAGGAGAAACATCACACAATACCTTGTATTTGAAGGGCTTGATGTCGTACGACAGTCTACATTGTTGGATGATGCGGAGATCACTTCCTTTGTAGAGCCATCCAATGGTGTAGGGTTGTGGGTATGACGTTGTTGGTAGGGCCAACCACTTGATGACCTCTGCTGAGATGAGGTTCTTCTAGTTACCACTATCATGATGAAGTGCAACGGGGTGCCTTTTACCCACATCTGTGAATGGAAGATGCACTCTCCTTCTTCTGGCTCATTTGGTTCACCAGGCTGGAGCTTGGTGGTAACAACAGTGGCACTAGGCTCCTCGTCAATGATCCATCTTCCCCTTTCTAGTTCTAGCTCAGATTCAGAATCTGTATCTGATTAAGAGGCTTTCACTTTGGCCACCAATAACTGCTTTGAGCTGCAGTCAGCAGTGTTATGCCAAGGGATCTTATGGAAGTCGCACCACTTTCTGGTGTCTTTCTTTGTCTTTCCAGTGTCCTTCTTTGCTTGCGTCTTGGACTGGTTGTCCTGATACTATCCATATTTTCTCTATCCTTTGTTCTGTGGGCTGGGGCCTCCATTTCCTGGCTTTTGTTGTGAGGGGTTCCCAAGCCCAAATTGCCGCGTCTTTTGTTTGATCTTCTACTCGATTTTGACGGCATATCTATAGGCCGCGCCGAAGGATGAGATTTTTATAAATTCCATTTCAGTCTGGATGTATCTATGAAGAGCACCACAATACTTGAGCACTAGATGTCACTTCGAATCTTTGATACCCAGCTTGGTGCGCAAGGTATGGATGGTATTTGTGAAATCTGGCACTTCTTAGTCTCTTTCTTGCTGCAGTGTGGTCCATTTGGTATACAGGTCGTCGTAACTTCTGACAAGGTAGTATTGTTCCTTAATAGCATCCCTGAAGGATTCCCAGGTGGTCGCGACTAAAAATAATGAGGGTTCCTCTATTTCCTTTTGCTCACAGAAAGTTTCCCACCAATCTTTGACATGGGGAACGACTTTGAGGAGCACAAAAGTAATCTTTTCTCTATTTTAAAAGTTATGGACAAAAAAATACCCTTCTAGTAGATTCAACCACTTATCTACAACATCTGCATATATTTGACCTTCAAATATAGGAATATCAAAGTTTATTTGTACCTTGAAGAGGGCAACGCCTCCATTCGAAGAAGATGTGTCGCTTGTTGGTAGTCATCGAAGGATTTGCGGGAAACTATCCATCATCTCATTCCTCTGTTGCGTGAAGGTCTCCTCAATCAACAGTTTGAAATGATCTATTGTCCCATCATATTTCTTTTATCCTTCCATAAGAGGTCTCTTGGGCATGTAAGAGATTTTATCCTCAAGAGAAACAAGCTTGAGACCCAACTCTTTGTACTCTGACCTTGTTGGGGACATGCATTAAGACGATAAGGAGCAGACCACTTTGATACCACTGATTCATATTTTATGAGTAGAATGAAATGAATTCAAATTATTAACATGTGATTAACACAAAATAACAGAGATACAGTAAAACTGGTTTTCTATCAATAAATAAATAAGTTGGAAACAATAAAATGCAGCGGAAACAAGCTTGCTGGAATGGTGGCAGCTTATCTCTGAGAAGAGATGTGACAGTTGAAATCATTCACAAGAAGATGATTACAATGAGGCTATGAAGGCCTTTTTACAATAAGGAGGAATGTCAAAAACCCTAGACATCCAAAAACCTAACCCTAGGAGATGAAGCGCCAAAAGTTATGTGGGCCTCGTTTGGGTAAGTTAGTAAATCAACTTCCCGGGGTCGTAACGTTTGCATGCAATCTTCGTTTTAGGAATATGATAGCCCGTAGGAAAGGTATCATTGAGGATATTCATTTTAGGCACAATATTGAAGGAACTTAAATATTGTAAACCTGTTTTCCCAAAAAACATCATTTAGGGCCTCAAAAAGGCTCTGGAAGTGGAAACTGCTAAATATAGTAAATTACCAAAATTGCCAGAAAATTGTTTTGAGCCAGTTGGAAAAGGTGGGTGGCCACCAATATCCATCTGGATCAAAGGTTGATGCACTTGTTGATGGTACAAGTTGAGGTACATGTTGGTGCATGCTTGATGCACTTGTTTATGGTATAGGTTGATTACAGGTTGAGGTACAGGTTGGTGCATGGTTGATGCACTTGTTTATGGTACAGGTTGATTATAGGTTGTTTGGTACAGGTTGGTGCATGGTTGATGCACTTGTTTATGGTACAGGTTGAGGTACAGGTTAATGCATGGTTCAGGTTATTGGTATCGGTTATTTGGTGCAGGTTGATTGGTACAGGTTTACAACAATATATCTCACAGTGATAGTGTGACAATGGTTCCATCATTCTACTTATATGTCATGGCGTTTGGATGGGGAAAGGACAGGTGGTTGTAGCCACCTTCTGGTTTTATTCAGAGAACATAGGGGGTTGTAGCCTCATTCTAGTTGTAGCCATAGAATTTGGGAGTTGGAGCTTCCCTCAGGTTGTAGTGTTGGCCCTTGACCAAGTTTTGAGGAACACTTGGTCATAATTGACCGTTTTTGGACTTCAACAGCCTGTCAAAGATGGAGCACTAGGTGAAGCAGATATCATGAGATATTAGTCCACTTTTGGGCCCCTTTTAGGGTTTTGGGTTAATGTAATGGGAAAGGGATGTCGACCCGTGGGTTTACCCACACTTAGGCCCACTTTTGTAATGTATAAATAGAAGGATAGGCAATGTAAGAAGTAGTAGATGTGATTGCTTAGTGAAATTGGTAGTGCATCTATCTGATGTTGAATAAGTGCTTTGTGTGAACTGTGTAAGGCTTGCAAGGCTAAGTGCAAGTTAATGTGTGGTTCATATAGAAAGCTAAGTGTTGTAACGTAAGGAAGAAGGACCTAGCGAGATTTGAAGATCTTTTGTCCTATGCGAAGAAGGGTTTTGGAGGATTTGTTCTTGTAACAACATGAAGATGATAATAAAGAAGAAGATATTGTGGATGTAGCCCCAAGGGGGGGGGTGAACCACATAAATCTGTGTGTTATGCTCTATGCTTTGATTCAATGTGTTTATCTTTGCTTATGTTATGTGCTTTGATATATCCACTTATGCTCTGTGTTTTTTAGATATATATGATTGTTAGATATGATGTGTATGAGTATACTTGGTGTTGATCTACTGGATCTGATCTGGGTTACTATGGTTAAGTGTTGAAATATTGTAAATCTGAGTATTCACCGCGAAGCTCTGTGCTGTTTGCGAAGTATAATAAGGGTTAAATATTGATGAATGATCTATGCTAAGTGCCCTATAAAAGATACAATCACAGATCTGTGTCCCAGCTAAGGTTGCATACACCTGAGTCTTGCAACCACCCCTGCCTCTACCTCGAGTGAGACTTCATATTCTTCGCATGTGTTGTCCAAAGGGTCGGTAGTTAGGGATTTGTTGGTGCATTCTTGAGCGTTGAACCCTGGGTCTACCCCCGTGCCAACAAATGGTTCCGTTGTCGGGACCTGAAACTTTGATTGCTAGGAACTGAGGAAGAAGAAACTTTGTGCAAAAGAAATCTTTGTGCATAGATCTATTTCCCTAGTGCACAAATTTTTACTTGACCTATGAAGCTTTGTGCCAGGAATAAGGTCATATCTGAAGACAGGAAGATCAGATCTGAAGAAAAGAAGTGAGATCTGAACGCTCTGTGCTCTAAGAAAATTAAAAGTGGAAATTTCTAAAAGAAATAGGTCAGATCTGCAGAAAAGAGGTAAGATATGTAAGCTTTGTGCTCTAATAAAGGTAAGAATAGTTAAAAGTTCTTAGATCTGAAAGATTTGTGCTCTGTAGAAGTAAGATAAGTGAATTTTTTTTATTCTAAAGCATGGATCTAGGTATGTTTGATAGATTATGTCTTAGCTTAAAAACTAGGGCATTAATAGATGAAAGAAAGTTTGATATGAATATATCTAATAAGTATGTTATACCTATGCATGGAAAGAATGTTTGTTCTAACAAATGGATGCAGGATCCTAGAAATAATTTTTTTGTAGGCTAGCTATCATGATCCTAGTGCACAGTACAGAAGAAGTTGGGGATCATTTAAGAGAAAGAGAGGATTTACCCTATGTTACAGTTGCAGAAAACCAGACCATCTAGCTAAGGAATGCCCTGGTGGAGAACCCAGTTTTCTTTGTTGCAAATCTTTGGACCATGAAGTATTGGATTGACCTAGAATGATTGTTAAGCTTGCAAGAATGAATATGCATGAAGAAAACCCTAAGACAACCCGATAAATAGCAGAACCCCAGAAAGAATCAGAAAAAGTATTAATACATATGAAAGAAACTCTAAATAGGCATAAAGATGTCAATTTATCAGAAATTTTCAAAGAAAAAGAGAAAATCGAAGTAAGAATAAGAGACTTCGACATAGATTTTGTTCTAGATGAGGAAACAAAGGTGAATATTATGACAAAAAGAACCTGGGAAACCCTGGGAAAGCCTGTTATGATTCCTTCATTAGGAGGAATAAGCTTTTTTAATGGAAAATTGGTAACCCCATGTGGAAGGATTACCTAGATACCTCTGAGCATCAATGGAAAGTTGGTAGAGGAAGAATTTGAATTTATCAAGTTTATTGAGAACAATGCCCCATTTCCGAATTTGTTAGGAAAAACCTGGATTAAGAAAGCCCAGATCCGAAGAAATGAAGAAAAGGAAACCCTAGAAAAGAAGAAGCAAGACCTAATAGATTTTATGACTAGAAAGATCGCCTACTTGATGGAAGAACAAGGTAATAGATCGAAGTTATTTGACACCAGGGAATTGGATGTCGAAGTTGTAAGAACACTAGAAGAACCATAGAGGACTGAAATGAGTGTTCCAGATGATGAAGAAGTATTTCCCTTGAATCCAAAGAAAAAATATCGACAACGCGAAGTGACTATGTCCGAAGAGGATAAGAATCAGAATGGAAAAAGGATCATCGAGATGAAGCTCACCGAGAAAAAGGATAGAAATCTAAGTAATAAGAAAGCCCGGATTGAAAGAATACAAAAGGTTCTAGAGGGAGCCCCGCAGAAGGAAAAATTGCAGAATTTGAGCTTCGTCGAGATAGCATAACAACGACATAGGGAACTTCGTTGTGCTGAAGAAATATATCCGTTGGAAGCCGATATTATCATTCGACTGCTGCTCTGAACGGGTCAGAAAATAATTGATGGCTCACTACCAGACCGTTAGACCACGCCATAACGGATAGAACAAGAGTTAATGAAGCTTTATACCCATTGCAAGCAAACCATTACTAAAATTCCTATATATCCTGTCATGCCATGACCGAAGAACACTTTTTCCAATTGAGAATTTTGAGCTCGCAACCTTGATTAAGATTGTCCAGTGATCCTTATGGCCTTACCTTCTACCCTATTACAGTACCTATGCTACTTTGAGAACCTGAGATATTGATTCTTAGCGTATATGTTCGACGAATTTAACGCAGCTGAAGAATCTGTAAGAGAGGTACTCGCTAGCCTCAGAGTCAAGAGAGTCATGTCAGAGAGAGGATTGTCTATGGGTTTACATGCATCATCGACAAGAGGAGTGAAAGCCTCCCCATTGATTGCTCGAGCAGGAACATCCCGAGCCGGCGTAGAAATAAGAACCAAACATAAATATGATATGGCCAATGCAAAGTTGGTTCCATCCATCCTACCTACTTACATTCCACCTCTGAGTGGTGTGATCAATAGAGATAGTGTGCCTAGAGACTTGGACTACACTCTAGTCACCGCGTACCTGCCAAAAGGGGTACAAGCAGTTTGGGTAGATCAAGACAAGGTTGCAACATTGAAGTTTAGTGACTTCAACCTGCGTGACCGGAAGGTTTATGGCATGCTCGATCCTTATAAATATCTGATGAAGAAAAAGGGAAATAATTCGAAGATCATCCCTAAAAAATGGATGATGAACCTCGCGCAGTCCACTCTGCTCAACGTTATGAAGATACTGCACTTCGACAGACACCAAGAGGTGAATTAATCTATGAAGTTGTTGCTGGCAAGTTACCATGGAGGTGTTGGAAGGTTTACAGTTGGGAGTAAGCTTGTCATTGATGGAAAGAACAACAATGGCAAAGATAAACAATGGAAAATAACAATGATGGAAAGAATAGTAAAATCACGAAGTGACGAAATCCCAAGGTGGATGAAATCGCAAAGCGGCGAAATCGTGAAGCAGCGAAATCGCGAAGTGGCGAAATCGCGAGAAGATATGGGCCGTAGGATCTGGGGTATCTAGGAAGGCTCAATAGCCATTAGATGTGGTGAAGCTGCAAGGTGGATAAGTCCAAGAGTCATCCAACTCCCCAAAACTGTGAAGGAATCCTGGTCATCCATCGGGTACAGTCGTGGACCGTTGATCCATAGGACATGTAGAAAAATATCATCATGTCACTGACTGGAAAGTCAAAGGAATGGGCTTCCCTAACCTCTCAATTTCATGATATGCGAAATCACGAAACAATCCCAGCTGTCAGATCGAGGTTTGATCTAGACCCTTGATCCGACTCCATCTCGGAGTTTCGCGTATCGTGACTTGAGTGACGAGAACCTCCATCACAGGAATCGTGAGATGCGAACTCACGATAAGATCTGGACCATCAGATCACCAAGGGTTATGGACCATTGATCTAAGCTCCATCTCAGAGCTTCACGTATCACGACTTGGAGTGACGAGAACCTCCATCACAGGAATCGCGAGATGCGAACTCACGATAAGATCTGGACCGTCAGATCACCAAGAGTTTTGGACCGTTGATCTAAGATCCATCTCGGAGCTTGGCGTATTGCAACTTGGAGTGACAAGAACCTCCATCACAGGAATCACGAGGTGCGAACTCACGATAAGATCTAGACCGTTAGATCACCAAGGGTTCTGGACCGTTGATCTAAGCTCCATTTCGGGGTTTCAAGGATCGCGACTTGGAGAGTCGAGATGCCTCATCTCCAGATTCATGAAATGCGAAATCACGAAAGTGATTTATGCATAAGCACATGGTCTCAGCCGGTGGTCACACCATCGAAGAGCTGAAGAGAAGAGTACATATAGACAAGCTTCTTTTCGGAGTTTCGGTGATCGCAACTTGGAGAGTCGAGATGCCTCATCTCCAGATTCACGAAATGCGAAATCGTGAAAGTGCTTTATGCATAAGCACTTGGTCATAGACATGGTCATATAAAGGAAGGAGCTAGCGCAAAAAAGCTCCGTTTCAGATTTTTGAAACTTGTGACATGGAGACTCAAGATGTCTCATCGCAAAATCTCTGAATTGTGAAAGTGCGAAACGGGTAAATAACACAAGAACCCATTAGAGTTAATGCAATGATGCAGGTGAATCTGAGCTTAATCGGAGGGCTATTGTTGCATGTCACAGTGTAACTACTAGAAACCACTGATGGTTTCTGCCAGAGGACACGAAGACACTTTGGGGTGATTGACAGAGGAGATGAAGAGTCTCTAGGAATCTTCAAGAGGGATGAAGATGCTCATGGAGGCGATTGACAGCTGGATGAGCATTGAAGCTTGTAACTAGAACAGAGAAGGTGAGCTCGACTGTCATAGAGAAGACGAAGAGTCTCAACTACCAGAGAGGCTGAGGAATCTCAGCATAACATACAGTGATGCTGAACGAGTGGAAAAATGGCCAGAGAAGCTGAAGAGTCATGATGATGATCAGACAAAGCACTCGAGTTGTGGAGGATATCAGCACGGTGTGAGTATGCAGAGGTATTGCATGCATTGCATGCACAAGGTGCACAAAATCTACAAATACATAGTACAGAGAAGAGATGTGGTTGCTATTGTTGCTGGAATTGTTTTGGATGTTGTTGTTGTTTAAGGTGATTCATGCATGAAGAAGGATTAGAGTGAAACAACTGAAAAGAATAGAAGAAGCACTGTGCAGCGAATGGACATGGTGCACAAAGCATAAAAAGAAGAAGAATAGAATGGGTAGTGGATGCATGTTGGAAGATAGTGAGGAAGTCTGAGTAGCAAAATCTTGCAAAACAATGATGAGACTGGTAAGCTATTATTGAACACTATATCACTATAATAGGTTTCAGTATTTCATATTCATAATCAAGGGTGGTTGGGAGGTGCTAGGGAGGACTGGTGTCCTCAGAGTTTCAAGTGGGGGCTTGAACACAGGGATTTGTTGATTCCTTCTAGTGGGTGCTAGAGAAAAACAGAGAGTTGGTGCTCTTAGCA
>JASDQU010585553.1:23084-47604 GCA_032191745.1 Picea mariana | reverse complement strand
TTTCCTTGGGAAATTTTTGTCTCTGTGTTTCTCATATATATGACTGGTGCTGAATGTGCCATTGTTCATTTCCCTGCATTATTTTGATCATCATTGAGTGCCTTGTAAATATTCTAAAAGAAGCATAATTGTTTAAGCACGGAGACAAATGATTCACCCCCCCTCTCAGTTGTCCAATAGGAGGATACTTATGGTTGAACTGTCGCATAACAATTGATCCAACACTGATCAACCGAATCATCGAGCTTAGCATACAGGGCCCTGATCCCCACGATTACTATCCTGGAAAGACCTCGGATTGTGCTCTTCTCAGAAGATCAAAGAAGCCTATGGAGATATTGAGAAAGGTGTGTGAGGCTACAAGGTAGGTTCTATTGAAAGTGGTGCAGTGCGCCTCTCTTATCAACTGATCGCAGGGAAGTTGGTACACAAGAATTGACCCATGCAAGTACTCGGATTTGTAGTCGACCTCGCAGGGAAGTGCACAGAGGGACTACAGATGAAATGGGTGAAGTGCCTGGTGAATCAACTAGAGATTGACTATAGAGAAGCCCAGGATCAGGGGCATGAATTCCATTTTAGCTGGCTCTTAATACTTATAGATTTTGTTGCATGGGAGCTACCGGAAGGTGCAACCTTCCTAGACATTGACCCCTTCGAACCATTGGCTGCAAAGTTCAGTACACTGTGGTACTCGAACGATATGAACAAGCAGTGGTAGTCAAATGTTGTTTTCCATACCTACTACACCCAGTTGAAGTTTTCCGTCCATTCCAAGCTGCGCATGACCCCAAATAATTTACATATGTTTCGACCCTTGATGAAGTTCAGCACGAACCGCCATTTCATATATATTACAGCACACATTGATGAGCACAAGGAACAACTTCAATCTTATTATAAGCTGACAGAAGACGACCTAGAGGAGATCACCAAGGAATGGTCGGCGAACCTCCTTATCTCAGCAGACCCTGTAGAAATGTCTAACATCGACAACCCAGAAGCTGCATAGAATACACCTAGGCCTAGTAAGACAAAGAAGGATGAGGAAATCCAGGATGTAGAGAATAGATCTGTAAGAACTGCATCCATTACACCACAGAAAGGAGGTAATGGTGAAGACTTAGAGGAAGTTGAACAGAGGCCAGGAGATGAAGTAGACATCATAAAGAAAAGGAAGGGTTCGCCTACAGAACCTTCCTCCCGAAAGAAATCAAAAGTACCCGTGACTAAGATGAAGACCACACTCACTCCAGATGACTTTAGTTTTCTCATCGTAACTATGAACGAAGCCATAGAAGAGATAACAGAAAATCAGGAAGCTAAGCAAGAGACAATGTACAACAGAATCGGGATCGATCTCCAAGGAGTACAAAAATCTCTCCAATCTAGTTGCGTAGTCTCCTCTGTGGCCCTACCAGAAGGAACAACAAAGGAAGGAGATGAACTAGTTCAAATTTGCAAGATTGCTGACACAATCGAAGTACGCCTTTGGAAGACACAGGAAGAAACAACGCAAGCCACCTAGGCCTTAAAGCAAGCACAGGAGGAAATCATCAAGCAATGCCGAGCTGCACAACAAGAGGAGGACGTTATCTAAGCGAAATTTGAAGAAGACAGAGAGAAGATCCAAAAAGAGAAAGTGAAGCTACTCACGAAGCATATTGGGATTGAAGAAGCAGTCAATAGAGCATTTCGCTTTGTGACTGGCTTAGAAAAGAAGGCAGAAGAACCCATAGAACACTAAGTGATGAAGCTTGCTGAAGTTATTCAACAACTTCAACAAAGATTCATGGACTTAGAGCTTCAGGCCATACCACAGACCCCACAAGAAGTGCGCGACCAGTGAGAAATAACTTCCCGGAGCACCGTAGAAAGGATTAAAGCACTCACTGAGGAATGCAAATAGTTAAGTAGCAGAAGTGCGCAGATCTACGAGAACCTAACCGAGAACCCAAAATTGCATAAATTGGAGTCCCATCTCCAAGAGGCGAAGTACGATGCCTAAAATATACAGGTGTAGCTGAAGGCCCTATCACTCGTAGAGAGAATGAAGAGGTTTCTAGAGAAACACATATCCCAACAACATATTCACATGATTCAGAGTAAAGTAATGGAAGTTTCTCAACGACTTCAACTATTCCAAGAAAAGTCATGCCAACTATTCACTGAAGTTGAAATCTAAGGAGTAGAACTTGAACAGGTTGTGAATACAGCAGAACAGTGCCTAGAAGGGCTGGTGAATGAGGAACTCATCCATGAGTTTTCTAATCAAGAGGCAATAGAAATGCAGCAGGTTGAAGCACCTCGAGCCAATCTTGAGGAATTCGAAGCAGAATTGATCAGACCTGAGTGACTCAGGACGAGTCACAGGTGAGTGTTGGGGGCCTGTTGGCCCTTAACCAATTTTTGAGGAACACTTGGTCATAATTGACCGTTTTTGGACTTCGATAGCCTGTCAAAGATGGAGTTCCATGAGAATAAGATATCACGGGATCTCAGTTAACTTTTGGGCCCCTTTTAGGGTTTTGGCTTAATGTAATGAGAAAGGGATGTCAACCTGTGGGTTTACCCACGCTTAGGCCCACTTTTGTAGTGTATAAATAGAAGGATAGGCAATGTAAGAAGTAGTAGATGTGATTTCTTAGTGTAATTGGTAGTGCATCTATGTGATGTTGAATAAGTTCTCTCTGCAAACTATGTAAGGCTTGCAAGGCTAAGTGAAACTTACTGTGTGGTTGATATAGAAAGCTAAGTGTTGTAACACAAGGAAGAAGAACCTAGTGAGCTGTGTAGATCTTATGTTCTATGCGAAGAAGGGTTTTTGAGGCTTTGTGCTTGTAATAACTTGAAGATGATAATGAAGAAGAAGATCTTGTGGACGTATCCTCAGGGGGGGGTGAACCACATAAATCTGTGTGTTATGCTCTGTGCTTTGATTCAATGTGTTTATCTTTGCTTATGCTATGTTCTTTGATATATCCACTTATGCTCTGAGATTTTTAGATATATATGAGTGTTAGATCTGATGTGTATGAGGATTCTTGGTGTTGATCTATTGGATATGATCTGGGTTACTATGGTTGAGTGTTGAAATACTGTAAATCTAAATATTCACCGTGAAGCTTTGTGATGTCTGTGAAGTATAATAAGGGTTAAATATTGATGAATGATTTATGCTAAGTGCCTTGTAAAAGATATAATCACATATCTGTGTCCCAGATAAGGTTGCATACACCTGAGTCTTGCAACCACCCCTGCCTCTACCTCAGGTGAGACTTCATATGCTTCGCAGGTGTTGTCGAAAGGGCCGGTAGTTAGGGATTTGTTGGTGCGCTCTTGAGCGTTGAACCCTGGGTCTGCCCCTGTGCCAACATGTAGCCTGAGAAACTAGGGGGTTGGAGCCTCCTTCTAGTTGCAGTTGGAAAACAAAGGAAGTTGGTTCTTCCAGTGAATGTAATTCTTAAAGACATATAAGAAAAAACATTTCATGGTTTTCTCCCACTTTGGGTTTCCACGTAAAACACTGGTGTACTGTGTATGTGTGTGATTGCTCATTTGTTCATTGTTTATTTACTCCACAACTATTGGATGATAATGCTACATTGATATAACAATTGCATTTTATGGTGAAAAAGGATTAAATTTCTCTATTACTGATTCAACCCCCCTCTCAGTAATCCAACACCCCTATTCAATATTCATATTTATTGGGAGTCTCCAAGCCGAATGGATCAGAAAAATACCCTCTCTGATGTGGAGTAATATTCTTCTTTGTTTGTAGACTCATCGTCTTTCTGAACTCTGATTTCTTCTTTTTTTCTCGTGGATTCATTATTATTTTCACTACAATTCCTGAGACTGCAATTTCTTGGGCTTGTTCTTTATTCACCCACTCTTCTTCTCTTTCTCACACTACTGCAAATCTTTCGATCTCTGGGACTTGTTCTTTATTCTCCTACTCTTCTTGTATTTATTTTCTTCTCCAAACCTTCATGTATTTGACATTGATGTTTTATTTCAAGGAGGTCTCTATCATGCTTCTACAATTCCACACTATGTGACCATAATTTTGGAATTTGTAACATTCAATGTTGTGGGGAGCCACATAGGTATTTATTATATAAACATTTCTTCCATATGCTCTACAGTCTACATCCTTATGTCCAAAGTTAGTACAAATAAAACAATGACCATAAAATAAACTTTCATACCTGGGAGTGAATCATCTTCTTCGTGGTGCAGTCCTTATGAATTCATGCCTCGGTTGATCACGATCTTCTCTTTGGTTGATTCCTTCATCATGATTGAAGCTTCTTTGTTACTTGAATGTGGAAGGTCTTCTTGAATATGTATCTCTATTATACTCATTCTTCTTTGATTCTTGATGACCATGATTCCTTCCTTTGAGTACTTCTACGTAATTCTTACCCTTTTCTTCATTCTTCCTTTCTGGAAACCTGGAGTGCTTCTCTTCGACTTTCTTTATAGGTTGTATGGAACTTCAATTTACTTCAATTATCTTGCTGTGATTTTCATTTTTCTTGCATGAGGCCTCACCAATGTATCCAAAATCTGTTTTGTCTAGTACTGAATATTTCTTCAATTTCTTGTTAATCTTGTCAACTTCAACCCTTAATAATTCAACTTCTTATTCAAGCTTCTCACAATATTCTCCCTTCTTCGTCATTTGGATCTTCATCACTTCTTTAGTTCTTTTGGGTTCCTCAAGTTGAATTTTCAAGGAGATGATTTCTTCTTCAAGTCTTCTTTCTTGTTGACTAAATTATTCTTCAAGCATGTTTTCCCTAAGTTCTTCTTTCCGCTCTGCTTCCTTTCTTAGTGATGCAATTTCAACTTCTAGACACTGCTTTTCTTCCAATTGATTTTTGTATGTTTTTCAATCCTTCTGGATTATTCTACTTGGAATTATTTAGAAATTTGAACACGTTCTCTTATATTGATCAATTCTTTCTCTAATGACTTGTTTTCTTTTCTTTATTTCTTTAGTTCATCTAAATCACTGATTAGTTCTGCTTCAAGATATACTATTCCTTCTTCACAATCTTCTTCTTTTGAATCTGCTTGACATGATGAGAATATTTCTTCTTTCTTGGATTTAGCATCTTCTTTATTCTGATTAGCATGCTCTGGCTCTGTGATAGAATGGGATTCCTTAAAGTATGGATTATGTAGCTTATCCCAAAGCTCTTTGGCTGATGAGAATTGTCCCAATTTGAATTTAACTTAATCACATAATCCTTCCAAAATGAAATCCATTGCTATTTTGTTGTTCCTTTTCAATTCCTTCTTGGTTGCAGTATTTAGAGGTCTCTTTGTAGCGGTGTATCCTATAACAACTGATTTTCATACATCTAACCTGCTATCCTATAAAAATGTTTTCATCCTGGTATTCCACATCTCATAGTTCTGACCAATCTAAACATCAAACCATGGTATTCTATTAAATATGTATGCACTATTCTTGATATCCATGATCTACCTTCCAGTGGTTAAATTGTTTCCTGAAATAATTGGCTCTGATACCAATTGTTGGAAATACTAAGGGGGGGGGAGGGGGGCGCGATGAATTAATATTGAGAAATTATACCACTTTTAACCACAATGTATAACTTCAAATTTATCAACAATGTATCAAAAATATATCATATATGATTGCATTCAATATATCATGAGAATATAACTAGAAGCAACAAAATCACATCAAGTACACAATACACCAGAATTTATGTGGAAACCCAAATGGGAGAAAACCATAAAAGTATTTCTTATATATCAAATATTGCATTAATTTGAAGCACCAGCTTCCCAATTCTCCAGCTACAACTGGAAGGAGGCTCCAACCTAAAGGAAGCTACAACTCCTTGAATTCTATGCATCTAACTAGAAGGAGGCTACAACCCCCTAATTCTTAGGGTCCAACCTGAAGGAAGCACCAACTCCCTATGTTCTCTGGCACCAACTAGAAGGAGGCTACAACCCCCTTTCCTTGCCTCGTCCTGCTACCCTGAAATATAAGTGTAGACTCGCTGTCACTACCACTAATATTTTCACTACCAATGTCACCAATATATCAACCAACCTGTCCATGTCAGTGTCACATCAACCAACCTATCACTATCTCTGTCACTGTCTCTATCATTGATATACCATAATCAAGCAGTTGATCCACTCACATGGATACACATACCATCACCAAACCATGTACATCAATCATCAACCATGTACATTAATATGTATCAAAAATGCATCAACCATGCACATCAACCTGTACCATACCATGTACATCAACCTGTAACATACCATGTACATCAACCATGTACCATAACATGTACCATACCACGTACATCAACCATGTATCAAACATGTACCACATCATGCATCAACCATATACCATATCACTCATGATATGTCTCAATCATGCCATACACCATGTACCATAATATATCATTAATGAAGTGCCAAGATAGCCAAGATACGAAGATACCAATATAGCCAATATGTGCTACTAATAAATGTACCATAACATCACTAGGGAGTACCTCAACATGTACCAACATCACCAAGACATGCACCTCATACATGTAGCACCATAAACATAACCCTAAATAACACATGTAAAGCATACCTCTAATAATGTAGAAGACATGATATGCAAAATTACATATCTGTATCTCTTCCTCAACTTTAGCAACAAGAGAATAACATCTTCATCAAACTTTACCTCTGTCTTGTGGGACTAGTTTTGGGTTAGTCACAAACCCTAACTTTAAACAAGCATAACTCTATACCTATAATGAATTAAGGTCTGAAATATTAACCATAGACACTCTAAATATTTTTTTCCATCTCCTAAAAATTTCAGGGTTTGAATCTTCTCAGAACAGAAGTTATAGCAAAAATGGTACGATGACCTTTAAATAACATACCTTAGAACACATAATCACAAAAATTCATCCTCCCTTGGGATTTCTCCCTTCTTAACTTCATCTTCCCTCTGAAATTCACCTCAGATCTCCTTGGTTACCTCATATAAGAATCACATATAAGATATTTAATAGAATGTGTGTGTGAATGTACTTATGAGTGACTTCTTGAGGTGTATACATATTTTTTCTAAGTAACCTTTTTCCTTAACTTTAGGGATTCTTGAACTTTCTTGTTACAACCAATTTACTCTTTCATTAATTAATCGCAACCAATTAGGGTCTTCTTAACCCATATTTGGGGATTCCATAGGGGCTTCTTAACCCATATTTGGGGCTTCCATAGGGGCTTCTTAACCCATATTTGGGGCTTCCAACTTCATGAACTCATAACTCCTCAACCGTGAGGAACTACATGAAGTTCAACCTACCATTGGAAATGGAATGATGAGGACTATCCATGTATGAGTGTGTTACCTAAATTTACACTATCCTTGATGTCCTTATTCCTTAAACAACTTTGGGCTTCATTACCACACCTATGGGTTTCTTGTATACTTATTCAAAGCATCTTACCATGAGGGCCATGCTTAGAGATACGCCATAAGGGGACCACTTTGGAGACTTCTCCAAACAACCATCACATCTGTTGATATAAATGACAACCACTATTTTTTGACATCAATGACAACCAACTGTCCAACAACATCAATGAAAACTAACTATCCAACAAGAACCTTTGAATTTTGACCTTCTCATCTTTGATGAAACTCACATATCTGAGGAGTTCCAAGAATTTGATTTCAAATTCATTTGTGTTCATGTTTCCAATTTTGAGTTCAAATAAATCTTTCATCTTGTTGTCATAATATTTCTCTAACAAGTATCATTGTTGTAAATGTTTATTGAACTGATTCCAAGAAATTCTCTTCTCATCAAGGTGTTTAACCTTCTTAAGTCAATCCCACCACATATATGCCTTTCCTTGAAGGTTGTAGGATGCAATTCGGGATTCTACATTGGATGAGTAACAATGAAACTTGAAATATTTCCTCATTCACAACAACCATGCTTATGCATATTCTCCTTTCTTATTCTCTCCATCAAATGATGTTGGCTTGATCTTCCTTAGCTCTTCTTGCAAACTATCTTACCCATGTCTCCTCCTAAGACATATAATAGGAGACACACTTGGGATACTTTCCAACCTTGAACATGCATATGCTCTTATGGTGGAGTTCCATGGGGATTAATTATGTTGATGCCTACTAGCACTCCTCAACCATCTAGATCCTCCATGATCAACCCTCCTATCATGAGATCTAGATACTTCCACTTTCCTTGAAATAACTTCTTCTCTTATGCCAGAATAATTTTTGACCTGCTTCTGGAACATATTTAGGATTTGGAGTATCTCCTCCTGATATTTTATAATCTTTTCATTATCATCCCTATGGCTTTGCACTTCTATTTCCAGGCTTCTCATAGTTACAAAGTAATTCTTATCCCTTCTTCCATTAGACTATGTCTCAACATTTCCGATGATGAAAAGAGAACCTATGATATCTTCTTTGTGGCTGTAAGATCCTTTTACATCCTCCATATCTTTATTTCTCATATAGGAACTAAATTTTTCTTTCTCGTACCTCTAATTCTGCAAGAAATTTGCATGCAATAATTATTGCTAGCACATGGATACTATAAAAAATTCCATTAATTAGAACACATAATATTCTTCACATCAATTTATGAAGAACACAATGCACCAAGCCAAAATGTGATTCCTTAAACACATTATTCTCTAAAACATCTATCCAATGACTGTACTTGTGTCTCATTATGAGTTTCGAGCAAAACATTACAACATTCAAAAGATGCAATTCTCCACTTACTTACTACTGCATATTTTACTCTATTACTTATGAATTTTTTTATCACATAATTCAAAATTATGGGTGGATAGATGTCTTATCATCCTCAAGACCTTTCCAGTGACTATTTGTTTGCTCATATTTGAGTTCTGAGATGAAAGTTATGGTTTGAAAAAGTTTAGATTGTTTTTCCCACTTTATTCTTGTATTCTACTGTGTCTTCTTTCTCTTCCTGCACATTTTTACATACCCATATTCCAAATATGGCTCCATGAATATATTCTATGATTCATAATATTTCCATAAACTACTCCTATGCCCCAAACATACTTCTGAACAAGGAGTTAGGCCTTCTAGAATAAACTGGTGCTGAAATTTTTACGTTAATTGTTTTAGTTGTAAGTTTCTCATATGAGCTCTCTTTTATGAACGAAGTAGGTACACTTTGTTCTCATAGATTTTGATTTCCTAAAAACATTGCTTAGGCCTTCAAAATCACTCTGCAAGTTAATGACCTTCGAAAATCACAAAATTTCATAGAAATTTGACTATTTTACTATTATAAGAACCTTTAAATATGAGCTGTTGATCTCAAATTAGGTGAAATCTCAACCATTGATCCACTAAAGTTTCCCCAAGTCCACAGATGAATATCCATCGTCGATATCTAACTCGAAGAAATCTAGATCGTTGATTTCCAACACTACATCGACGATAGGAGATTCCCTTTGGAAAACTAGACTTGCTCGTGAATCTCCTTGAACCCCAACCATCCACCATCGAACATCCATCGTTTCTCTTTGAAAACCAAAAATTTCTCATGAATCTTTCCAATCCCCGATCGTTGACAATTTTCCATCGACGAATTATTTTAACAACCAACTTAGTTACAATTTCGTTGAATCCCAGCCCTTGACCATCTCTTGTTCGACGTGGAAACTATGTTGATGTGGCATGACATGTGGATGCCAATGTGGCATGACACGTATATTTGACATAACACTCTGGATTACATGGCATGACATATGGATGTTGACATGGAAATACAAATCATCATCCTCTTTCCTTTATCAGCGATCAATAACTTCTTTTGGATGAACTAAACATCTCAATAAATATGCTAACTCTCGATCATCGATGATTAGAGATTTCCTTTGGATGCATGAAGTCTCTTGCCAAATTTAGATGATCCCTAATCATCAACCATCAACAATAAGATATTTCTTTTTTCCAAACAAAACACTTTTCTCATTTTTTCGACCCGACCATTGACCATCGATGATATTTCTTGGAAAACTCCAACACTCAGAAATTTTTTACCAAATCATAGATGAATTGTTGGACACGTAGTCTTTAAATTTTTTTTTGCAGTTTGGATAAAGTCTTGAGGAAAATCCTAAGTAGATGAAAAGTTCTTGGAGGAAGAAGGAAATCTAGAGTGTGCACAGCTGAGGCACATCTAGCAGGAAAGTGCGGAGAAGGAGGGAAGTGCGCACACGGAATACAATGCCCAGCTCGAAAAATAAAGCAAGGGAATAAAGAATAACAGGAGAATGACAACCCAACATTACGGAATAGAAGAACAACAAAAATGCAGCATGAAGGATGAAAAGCAGAAGAAAGGCGTCAAACAACCAGTACTTAATTTGGCCATGCATTGTAATGGGATATTTTTGGGATGAATAGATTATGGTTTTTATCCCTAGATTTTGATATAGATATGTAATGGGTTCGGAGATTAAGGGTTGGATCATCATCGTTGTTATCATTTTTTTGGGTTTACTCAGTTGGTTCCACTAGGTATTATTCTGATGAGGTTTGATTATGATAGATTAGGTTATGCTACAGTTTGATTGATCCTGAGTCCATATTTATTGATGTAACAATCGAAGGTTGAGAAAGATAAATAAATGAATGATAAATATTTGGTATGGAATCGTGTGTTGACTATGTTTTTGTGTTTTCTTATGAATACTATTTGCATGCATCCTAGAATAGCTTCATATGATAGTTAAGTATGGTGCATTGATTTATGACGGTGATAGTAATAAATCTATACAGTAAGCTGGAATACAATAAGTATAAGAATATGAACCATGAGTAAGTTGATAATAGAATAGAACAAAGTTAAGCACACAACATAATAAGGAAGAATGAACTGAATGTTTGCCTCTCATTCCCTTACTACCACAAAATATTGGTTCTTGCAGTCCCCATAGATACCTCGAGTGAAACTTCATATGCGCAAGTGCATTATGATGAAAGGGCTAGTGTCTGGTGGTTTTTTTTGGTCTTAGATAACCCGAACCCTGGGTCTTACAACCCGCTCACAGAACAACACCAAAAAATGGTTTTGTTTCTGGGACTAGGACTTTGCGATTAAGGGGATGTTTTGGAGGCCAACTAAGAATGAGGTCTTAGAATGGTTGGAAACGAATAAATGAGAATTTTCATGACAAGAGAACAAGAAACCTGAGATGAGTGACAAGCAATGGATGAAAAAGTATGTGTTCCCAGATCTGTATGAAATTTTCTTTGGCGAAATTCCTGTTATTCTGACAGAGTGGCTAGAAATATTAATGGAGAAAACATGAAGGTTCAACGTTGCAACGCAAAGGAATTGGACTCCCAAATTGGTAATACAGTTTAATTATGTAAGTAACCCAAGTAATCGAGCAATTGATTTTTAGGTGGATAGCATACTAGGTGGTTATGTTACAGAGTTTGTAGAAGATTGTATTCATTCATACAGTTTCGCAAGAAGGGATATTTTCAAAGTTCTGTGCGGTAGGTTCTTGAAATCATTAAATACATGGACAAAGATGTTATTGTGTTAGAAACATGTGATGATAATTAAATCCAACTGCTAATGGGTTCATGCACATATGGGAACCAGGGGTTGACAGGAGGATCCTCCGAGAGAATGAAAGAAGCAATGGAAGAAGCAGGGAGGGACTGAATATGCAAGAAGAAGATATACCAGAGGAAGGATACATGTTTAGAGAGTTGCATAGAGGGAGGAGGTACAAGAGGAAAAATACTGAGGCTAAGAGAGGAGATTCGTGCAATGAACAAGAGGGGAGAGAACCTTGTGCACTAGTCTGAATCATGGAGGTACCATACCTAGGAGGAGAAGAATAAAAGTTCTAGTCCATTCCAATAATAGAAGAGCCAAAAAGTACGACTTAGACAAGATCCTGCATCGAATCCATGACCCTGTGTGCGTCATCACAATTAGAATTGGTTTATGTTTGGGCAGCATCAAAAAGGCATTCTACTAGATTAATAATTAATAATATGATTATTAATTAATTAACAATATTGTTAATATAATAATATATTTATATTATAAAGTATAAATATATATAATAAAGTATAAAGTATATTTATATTATATGTATAATATAATATAAAGTATAACTATATTTATAACCCAAGGGATGCATCTCTTCATGGATGGTCACCATGGTCACCATATGTTCTTTATATATAGAACACTGATCATTGTAATATGATATTCATTCACATACAATATCATCTCTTCTAAAAAGTCAACATGGTATCAGAGCGGGAATGGGCTTGTCTCCCTCACAGGAGCGCCCAGAAGAAAAAAAGTCATGGGAGTGTTAAATTTATGGGGTTGTTGCAATATCTATGGACAACATATTTTATTTTTACTCTTACCTAAATTATAGAAAGAATTCCATAAATTATGGTGGGAAGTAATTTATAGTAAAAATGCCTAATTACCTAAATATGATGAATGTACTGCATATTTACTTCTACCTATATTTATGCGAAGAATCACATGAATTATGGAGGAACAATTTAACAAAGTCAAATACTATGTAGATGGATTATAACCAAATTAATCTTATGGGAGGTATTCTCCAACTATTTATAAGAAAGAAAATTAAATTTAATTTTCAAAGAGACATATCTCTTTGGATCAATTTAATATTACTATAAAAAGACACAACAATAGACACACATATTTTTTCTCTCTCACACGTGGGAAGTGATCTAAGGAAGAGACCAAAGTTTCTAATTCGTTGAAATTTAATTACTTAGTGATGTTCTAGAGTTTACTAAAGTAATATCGTTAGAAGTACTTACCACTTGTGGAAAATTGTGCTTGTCTAATTTATTTCTATAAATTCAACATGTTTAGCCATATGACATCGAGTATATGATGGATGCGTTTTGGTCATAGTATAAGACGTATCATTTCAAGGGTCGCTATATATAGTTGTGCACAAGATAAATTGATCTCCTCTAGGATATGATTTTTGTTGTTCTTGTTTCTTCTTCTGGGCATGCCATATGTAATATCTCTGAGAAGGAACCATAATGAAAATCGCAGGAAGCAACATGAAGCAAGACTATCCAAACACAGAGTTGTGCACATCCATGTAAAGAAGAAGAAGAGGAGGTCAACACATGCAGAGGTAGCAGATGACTCTGAAGACTATATAGCCTCAGAGGGAGTGATGGCTTCATATGTTGTCGCAGGGTAGTGGATGTCATGATGACATGTTGTAGCTATTGGAGAGCTACCCACCGGCCCTGGATGCATGCTGTGAAGTCACTATGGATTTCCTGTGATGTATAGATTCATTTGTTTGACAATCAATGATCATGAGATTGTGTGGATGGTGACATTGTTAGATTCCGTGCCATATATAATACCTTCCTCATTAAGAAGGAGTGTTGAGATTTTATGTAATTTTGGAATTTATTCTTAAGTGTTAATGTTTTAGCATCAGGCTGACATTCTCCCAAGATTAGTCATGGTAATTTGACCAATGGAGAATGGCCCTGACATAGTATTCTAAGGACATAAGACTCAAAGTGTGTGGCTTGGTCCTTGTAGTCACAAAACACTCTGTTGAGTACGTGACAAATGCGGGACACTCAGTGTGAAAATTGAAGAAGGATTTATATGGATTAAAGAATGCACGCAAAGCATGGTATGACAGGATCAAAAAATTTCTGATGAGATTAGGATTACTTTCTGAAGATCTCGGGATGATGCATTAATTTTTGGGTCTCGAGGTATGACAGAGGCAGGATGAGATCTTTCTGAATCAAGGAGAGTATATAGTAGAAATCCTGAAGAGGTTCAGGATGTTGGATTGCAAGGAAATGGATACACCTATGGTATCAAATATGAATTTGATGTAGGATATGACTTCATAGACGGTGGATGTTACTTTATATAGGGATATGGTGGGTTCATTGATGAACTTGAAGAACACAAGACCAGGGATATGTTTTTTTGTGAACACCCTGAGTCAATATATGGAGCAGCCCAGGTAGATTCATTTGGTCACAACAAAAAATGTGATCAGGTACCTTAAGGGTACATTGGATTATGATCTCAGATATGTGACAGACCATGATTTCGAGTTATATGGATATGTGACAGACCATGAGTTTGGATTATATTGAAAGGAAATGGCTGCACCTATGGTATCAAATATGAAATTGATAACTTCATAAACTGGGGATGTTACTTTATATAGGGAGATGGTGGGTTCATTGATGAACTTGAAGAACAAAATACCATATATATGTTTTGTTTTGAACACCTTGAGTCAATATATGGAGCAACCTAGGTAGGTTCATTTGGTCACAACAAAACATGTGATGAGGTACCTTAAGGGTACATTGGATTATGGTCTCATATATGTGACAGACCATGGGTTCATGTTATATGGATATTCAGATTTAGATTGGGCCGAAAATAATTCTGATCGGAAGAGTACTTTGGCATATTACTTCATTGTAGGATCCATTATGGTTTCATGGAGAAACATGAAGCAATTATGTGTAACACTCAATATGACTGAGACATAGTATGTGGTAGCATGTGTAACAAGTCGTGAAACAATGTGGATTCATAAATTGTTGAATATTGGACTTAATTTGACTTGTAGGTAATACCTACAAGAAGAGGATGATGAGAATTGTTTTGGAGGACAAGTGATGAAGTCAACAGGTTGAATATCCAGTTGATATTCAGTGCTCGAAAGGGATCTGGAAAATCAGTTCTAGAGGGAGCTGGGTACTACAGTAAGGAGCAGGAGGCTCTACCAGATGAATTAAGAAATCATGTGTGGCACTTGGTATGGTTGAAGTTGAGTATGTGGAATCATGTGCAACAAGTTGTGAAGAAGTGTGGCTTTAGAAATTGCAGAATATTAGATTGAATTTGACTTGTAGGTAAGACCTACAAGAAGAGGATAACGAGACTTGTTTTGGAGGACAAGTGATGAAGCCAACAGGCTGAATATTCAATTGATATTCAATGCTCGAGGGGGATTTTGATGGTCAGTTCCAGAGGGAGATGGGTACTACAGTAAGGAGTAAGAGGCTCCACTAGATTTAGGAAGAAATTATGTGTGGCACTCGGTACAACTGAAGCTGAGTATTTGGCAGCATTGCAGTAGCAGTTTGGCTTTGAGAATTGTTGTCTGGGTTATTTGGTCTTAGAATGGAGGAAAACTACATTTGGTGTGACAAACAGAGTTGCATGAATTCATCATAGAACCCCACGGTATATGACAGGTTGAAGCATATCGAGATCATATATCTATATTAGGGATATGGTGAAAAAGGGAGCATTGAGGCTCCAATTTTGTGACTATAGAGGATCAAGTTGCGTAAGTGTTTACCAAGCAGCTGTCAAGAATGAAGTTTCAATACTTCAGGGACAAGCTTGGCATGGTCCCTCTTCAGAGGGAGTGTTCTCATCCAACATGAAAAAAGGATGGAACTGAGACATGTGGAACTCATCCAACATGAAAAATGGTTGGCACTGAGACAGGTGGAATTCATCCAGCATGAAAAATGGTTGGCACTGAGACATGTGGAACTCATCCATCATGAAAAAGGGTTGGAACTAAGTTTTCTCATCCAGCATGAAAAAGGGATAGCATTGAGTGTTCTCATCCAACATGAAAAATGGATGGCATTGAGACAGGTGGAACTCATCGAGCATGAAAAAGGGTTGGCACTGAGTGTTCTCATCTAGCATGAAAAAGGGCTGGCACTGAGATAGGTGGAACTCATCCAACATGAAAAAGGGTTGACACTGAGATAGGTGGAACTCATCCATCATGAAAAATGGCTGGCATTGAGTGTTCTCATCCAACATGAAAAAGGGTTGGCACTGAGACAGGTGTATCTCCTCCAGCATGAAAAAGGCATATCACTGAGACAAGTGGATCTCATACAACATGAAAAAGGGTTGTCACTCAGACTGAGGGTGCACATGATTAGGTACTGATGAATTGCAGGGCAGTTGATGTCTTGGGGACATGTTGTAGTTATTTGAGAACTACCCACGGGCCTTGGATGCATTGGATATGAAGTCACATGGGTGTACATGATGAGGTACATATGCATTGTGAGGTAATGGATGTCATGGTGACATGTTGAAGCCATTTGAGAGCTACCCACCTGTAATCTTCATAGGTAATCTGGGCATAATGTATAATGTCTCCCTTACTGATTGGGAGTGTTGATGTTTGGGCAACATCGGAAAGACATTCTACTAGATTAATAATTAATAATAATATTATTAATTATTAAACAATATTATTAATGTAATAATATATTTATAATATACAGTATAAATATATATATAATAAAGTATAAATATAAAGTATATTTATATTATATGTATAATATAATATAAAGTATAAATATATTTATTACCCAAGGTTTGCATCTCTTCATGGATGGTCACCATGCTCACCATATGTTCTTTATATATAGAACACTCATCATTGTAATAAGATATTCATTAACATAAAATATCATCTCTTATGAAAAGTAAACAAAAGTAATGTTCAAATATTTTTCAAAAGTAATTATAGTTATCCAAGGAGGACTGTGTAGTAGCAGTCAGCTAGTGGCAATAGTGCGCAGAGTCAAAATCAGAGTCAACCAACATCACCAAGGGGAGGGACTACATCCACCAACATGGTCGGGGTGGATAATACTCTTAGGCTGCCTAAGTTCCAAGGAATTGGGTCAGAGGACCCAAAACAACACTTATTTGTTTGTGAGACAATTTGGGCCGCAAAGAACGTACAAGATGAAGTTGTGAAGATTTTGTAGTTAGTGACAATGTTTATAGGTCGTGCACTATTATGGTATATGAATTTACAGAGAACCACACATGTAGGACAGGCCAAGACGTTGGCAAAGATTATGCACGCACTACTGAAGGAGTTCAAGAAACTAAAGTCAGAGTCGCAGTACATCATAGAATTGAAGGAGATCAAACAAGTACAAATAAAGTTGGTATGGGATTATGACCAAAGATTTAAAGATGTGATGGGTAGATTAACTTTCTAGATCCTAGGTCAACAACACCAAGAATGGTTTATTGCAAGGCTTCTACCACACATTCATAGGCCATTGATCCAATATAAGGTTGCGTCGCAGCCTGAGGCACTAGTGATTGCAATGAAACTAGAGTCATCTCCAGTGGGAGTAAATTTAGGAATGACGCAAGTTCAAACAGAGTTGGTCGCACTGAAAATTCAACTAGCAGAATTAACAAAGGGAAAGGAAAAACGTGAGCAAGTCTGGTGTATGAAAAGTAGGACCGAAGGCCATCACAAGGATGAATGCACAACATTCTCACAATATTTTGTGATAGGAGCACCGAATCCATTGTCGGGAGGAGGATACTGCGATATTTGTAAGAAATGGTGCCATCACCCAACAAAGTGTCTACTACTACAAAATTACCAGAGTACACCAAAGAATTTGTTTTGAAAATTTCAATAGGACACAAGGAGAAGGATTTTCATGTGTTCAACTTATTGAGGGAGAATAAATCCGATATGTATAGGATCCAGGAAGAGAATGTTGTATCAGAAGCAGGGGGTCTATAGTAAAACAGTCCAATATGTTCAAATCAAGGGAACATAGGAAACTTTGGCCAAGGACGTGGTAGAGGGAATTTTTGAAGAGGAGGAAGAGGATTGATTAAATGTTACAACTATAATCAACCTGGACACTTGGCTCGAGACTACCAAAATATATGTACAACGTGCACATATTGCATAACATTGAATCACTCAACATAAGACTGTCCCCAACTAGTTGTAAAGTGGTTGGCCAGAGGAAACCAGAACCCGAATCCGAATCCGAATCTGCGATGATATCAATTGAAATATGTAATGAAGGACCTAAAGTAGTCATTGTTATGCATGAAGGAGATAGAATAGGGACTCATAGGGTAGATGAAGGAAAGAAGACAAAACAATATGTAATAAATTCAACAAGGACCATACCAGGATTTGATCCTCAACAAGAAAAGGAGACATATTAGAGGGAAAGGAAAGAAGTAATCAGAATGGATTGGGGAGCATCAACATCAGCGACACCTCATGAATAAGATCACATAATTCCAGAGAGACCAACATGGAAGGTAAATAAGATCACATCATTCTTGATAAATTGTGTAGAGCTAATCAAATATGAGGTTGCGCTGAGTACATTATATGACATGATTGATCACTGCACAAGAGGAAGGGGAAATCCTGTTGAACAAAGGATGGTAAATCAGATATTGCACATGAAGTTAACCAATGGATAATTCAAATTCAATGCACAGATTGGAAAGTATGACATGGATAATATTATTTTGGACTTAGGTTCTGATGTGAACATATTACCTAATAAGAAATGGGAGTTAATGGGAAAACCCAAGTTGGTATGGTCTCTTATTCAGCTCAAGCTAGTGAATCAACACAAAACCGTTCTGATTGGTCGATTGACAGGAGTATCGATGAACATATATGGGGCGCACAACGTGGCATACTTTGAAGTTATTGAGATTGTGGATGAAATTCAACCATATCCAACACTGATGGGACTGTAATGTGATTTTGATAGCCAAGTGATCATCAACTTTAAGAGGATGGATATGATATTTGGAGTTAGATATTTGAAAGTTACGACACCCTTAGACCCATCAGAAGGAAAGAGATACATAGAACCAACAAGAGGGAATTCCATTTGCAATTTATATAACATGACTGCATGGATGGAATATTATGTCAACCCGACAACATATGGTGCATTGAGTTGGTGAAGTATTAGTTCATGTGCGTCAGATTATGAATAAGGTATAGAGCATTGGTAACAGAGAATGCATGAAGTGTCAATTAAACGATGTGCATAGATTACTCGATCCTTGCACTAGATTGGAACAAAGCTATGTAACCCATGAAGGTATGATGGATTAATTGATATAAGTATGTTTGTCAAAACATTTGAGTTGTAGGTACCTGAGCAATAAATCATGTTAGCACTGGATGTGGTATTAAAAGTGACTCTAGCCAGATGGTGGGATGCACACAGAGAGGGAATGAAAGACTGGTTGCAATGAAACATAATAATGAAAATAAGGTTTGGCACAAAGGGAGAGAACATTGCGCAAAAATATACAGGGGAGAGTGACCCAATAGGTCATGTGGAACAATTGAGGGCTTTATGGGGTTCAATACTAGAGAGAGAGTGGACACACAAGTTTATACATACACTGGACACAATTCCAAAGAACTGGTATTTGAAGTTGGAAATGAGTAGGGAGACAATAAGATGGGAAGAACTGATCTAGAGGTTCAAAATCACGTTTACATTTGAAAATGAATCTCCATCCATAGATACAATGCTACAGGCGATTCAAACGAGCACATAGCCAAGATAACTATCCATGAACTACTGGAGTGCTATGATGTAGCCAAGGAAGAGTACGATGGAGAGGATCCTAGGAATGTAAATATACTTGAGATGAAAGGATAACTAGCCATATAAGGACTAGAGCTCGAATCCGCCACATATACACAACTTATAAAAACACTTAAGGTAAACATTGGGATGACAGAGAATCCCAAGTTTGCATAGATAGGGGACTATTGGAGTGAGGAGACAGTTGAGAAGCTTGCAGACTTACTGTGAGAATACCGAGACATGTTTCCAACAATGTTTTTAGAGATGAAGGGAATAGAAGGACACTTAGGGGAGATGAAGATCCCACTGAAACCAGGAGCTAAGCCAATGTGTCAGAGTCCTTAAAGGATAAATTCAAGGTATAAGGAGAAGGTGAAAGCTGAAATAGATAGGATTCTAGATGCAGGAATCATTGAACCAATAGAAGAATCTAAGTGGATCAGTCCAATGGTAGTGCAGGAAAAGAAGACATGAGGAATCAAGATCTGTGTAGATCTAAGGAATTTAAATGATGCTTGCTTACATGACCCATTTCCAACACCATTCATGAATGATGTACTAAAGAACATATGAGGATTCTCTGGGTACCATCAGATAAAGATCACGTAGGAATATCTACACAATACCAAATTTGCGACGGAATTGGGATTTTATTAGTACACGATTATGCCCTTTGGATTGAAGAATTCCCCTGTAGTGTTTTCCAGGGTAGTAGTTGCAACATTTAAGGATTTCAATAATTGGATGATTGGACGGTGTTCATTATACTGAAGGATCATATAGAAGTTCTTAGACTCATGTTTCATCGGTGCAAGAAGTGTCATATTTCGCTAAACTTGAATAAGTGCATTTTTTGTGCACCGTTTGGAATTCTATTAGGACATGTATTGTGAAAATAGGGACTATTGGTAGCCCCAACTAAGATTGTAGTAATTTTGGAGTTACAACCACCTACATCAGTTAGACAACCGAGGGAGATGTTGGCTCATATAGGTAATTATAGGAAATTTATCAAGGGATATGCATAGATCACAACACCGATGGARAAGTTACTAAAGAAGGAAGCGAAGTTTTAATGGAATGAATACTATCAGAGGGGGTTGGACACTCTAAAACAAAAGTTGGTGACCTCGTTGATTTTAATTTTTTTGGATTAGAACAAGGAGTTTCATGTACACATGGACACATTGTCTATAATATTAGGCGCAGTTCTATCCCAGCTGGGGGAAGGAGACATAGATCACCCAATTTCTTTTTCCAGCAGGAAGATGTCTATAACATAGAAGAACTATACAACCATGGAATGAGAAGCATTGGCCATGGTCTATGCACTACCTAAATTAATGAATATCTACTAGGGTCTCACTTTAAGACATATACAAAACATTTTTCATTAAAGTAATTAGTCAACAAGCTAGTGTTGGGGGGGAGAATATGAAGGTGGCTCTTATTATTTTAGGAATACGACTTTGAAGTCATAGTGAAACAAGGGAAGCTAAATGAAGGACCAGATCATGTATCGTGCATATTGTCAAGGGAAGATGCAAGAAATTTAGATGACAGCTTCCCATATGTGCAATTATTTTCAGTAAGGATGGTGGATGATTATTTCTTGGAGATCGTACAGTTTCTAAACATAGGCATGGATCCATCTGAAATGAATGTAGCACAGAAGAAACAACTGGTAGTGAAATAAACATATTATCAATTGATTGCAAGGAATTTATATAATATGGGTGCAAATGGAATACTACGATGTTGTGTGATGGAGCATAAAATGCCAGTAATACTTCAAGAAGCACACGATGGAATTGTTGGAGGCCATTACACAGGGTGGGCAACTGCACATAATATTTTGTGCACATGAATTTGGTGGCCAACACTTCACAAGGATTCGAAGGCATACTATCATTCATGTGATGTATGCCAACGAATGGGAAAGATATCTAGGGGGGATAAGATTCCTTTGAATCCATAGGTTACGTTGCAAGCATTTGAGAAATGAGACATAGAATTTGTGGGGCTAATAAGCCCATAAGAAAGAAGATCACGAGAAAGATATATCATTACTGCGACATAGTACTTGACAAGATGGGTAGAAGCATCCCTAGTTATAAACTGTATTGTAGAAACTGCTACATTGTTTCTGTTCGAAAATGTAGCCACAAGGTTTGGATGTTCGCGCATAGTACTCAGTGATCAAGGGACACACTTTATGAGAGAGAAATTGTAGCATTGATTGAGGAATTCCAGATTCATCACCAAAAGAGTATGCAATATCACCCTCAAGCCAACGGAACCGTGGAAGCTTTTAACAAGATTTTGGAGAATGCCTTGACAAAGATTTGCAATGTAGGGAGAGACGATTGGGACTTAAGAGTTCCTGCAGTATTTTGGGCTTGCAGGACTAAAAGTAAGAAATTGACAGGATAGAAATCTTTCAAGTTGGTCTATGCATAATAAGTAGTATTGCTAATGGAGTTTATTCTTCCTATCTTGCGCATTGCAAAAATCACAGAGCTATCAGATACTGGTGCAATAGAGGAACGATTGGCACAATTAGTACAACTTGAGGAGGATCGACTTGTTGTCTGATTCCATCAGTAGGTTCAGAAAGCCGGACAGAAGGCCTCGCATGATAGACACATTAAACATAAGAAGTTTCAATATGTATATTTGGTATTAATCTATGACAACAAGTATATGTAGCATCCAGGGAAGTTTCGAATGCACTGGTTAGGACCTTATGTGATTCAACAACTAACGGAGACAAGTAATGCGTGGTTGGAAACCATGAATGGAGAATTCTTGGAAGGTATGGTGAATGCAAGTCAAATAAAACTCTATAGAGGCAGATGATAGGTTGCGTAGTAAGTTGGGATGTGTCAGAATACATGTATTATAGTAGTTGTATCATAGTATGCAAGAAAAATAAGGAAAAGAAAATAAAAAGCAGATATAGGGAAAAGAAAAAGAGCGTTCAAATACCAAGGCATTAGAATGTGTGCAAAACAAATGATCATCACACATCATCTTAGCACCACGCAAAACTAAGAGATGAAACATAGACGAGGCAAGCAACTCTAACACAATTGACATTAGGGCACATGAACTTACATATTGAGACGAGTGCACTAGAGTTTCCAATGGGTGAGTTGTAGGAGAAAGTAAATATGTTGGGCCATCTAAATATAGTCGTCTCCAGGATGTCTATGCAAAAGTTATAGGACTTGCAAGTAGGACTAGTGCAAGAAATCATAAACAAAGGAGAGGAAGAACACAGGGAGTTAGAAAGAATAAGGGATGAATGAGCCCAATTACAAGAGAATTATGACACAACACTGCAATAGAAGAGGGAAGTTGAAGGTAGAATAAAAGAGGCTCTGAAGGAACAAGGAAGAGGTTGAGGAGAGATACGAGATGGTAGTAAAGGAAAAGGACGAGGTTGAGAGCATGACAAAGAAGACCCAAGAAACAATCCAAAAGTTGTATAAAGAAATTACAGAAGTTCCCCTAGTAATTGAAGTGACTATGGAGGAACAAGTTCATACAATCATTGAAGTCATTAAGGGATTCTTATCAAAGATAAAATATTTAAAGCTAAGGAGCATGCTAGGATCACCACCATAGGTGCGCAAAGGTAGAAAGAGAACGACACCCACAACAATTGCCAACATCAAGAAGATTGAGGGTGAATGTGCGAAACTTTGTGAGGAGAATGCGAAGGTGTGGAAAAAGTTGATAGAAGATCCGAAGATGAAGGTCGTAGAGGCCAATATAAGAGAGGCACAAAAACATGCACAATGGGTGGTAGAAAGGGCGACTACATTACCACCGGTAGCACGCATGGAAGCCATTCTGGCTCAATAATAGGCATATGTAGAACTAGAGAAAATGAGGGATCAACAAAATATCCTACAATAGAGACTGGGCCCAATGCAAGAAGAGGCAGTATGGGTAATTGGATATTTGAATAAAGTGCAGGGTAAGGTCAAGTAGGTAGTGATGGATGCATTGGAAAAACTTACAAACTTGATCGCGCAAGGAGTAGAGGAGATAACAACAATAGAGGCCACAATCATCAAATAAATGGAGAGGGAAAAGGCGACCTCTGAAAACTTCATTTCAACATGGAAGAGAAGAAAATAGGCCTTAGTGGCTCGAGATGAGCCACAAGTGAGTGTTGGAGGCCTATTGGACATGCATTCTTGAAAATAGTTTTCACAGTTTGGATAAAGTCTTGAGGAAAAATCCTAAGTAGATGAAAAGTGTGCAAAGGAAGAAGGAAAGCTAGAGAGCACACAACTGAGGCACATCTATTAGGAAAGTGTGAAGAAGGAGTAAAGTACACAAAGGGAAGACAACACATAGATCGAAGAATAAAGCAAGGAAATAAATCATAACAGGAGAATGACAACCCGACATACCAAAAATAGAAGAACAACAAAAAAGAAACATGAAGGCAAAAAAGCAGAAGAAAGGCGTCGAACAACCAATTAATTGAGTTGGCCATGCATTGTAATGGGATATTTTTGTGATGAATAGATAAGGGTTGTTAGACCTATATTTTGATATAAATATGTAATGGGTTGGGAGATTAACGGTTGGTTCATCGTTGTTGTTATCATTGTTTTGGGTTTAGTTAGTTGGTTCCACTAGGTATTATTACAATGAAGTTTGATTATTATATATTAGGTTATGCTATAGTCTGATTGATCATGAGTCCAAATTTATTGATGTAACAGTCGAAGGTTGAGAAGGATAAATAAAGGAATGATAAATATTGTTGGATCATGTTGTCATTGATACCAATGGTTTGTCATTGATGCCAATGGTTTGATTACTTGGGAGATTGTTGGATCATATGTCATTGATGTAAATGGTTTGGTTTGATTGATGTCAATGGTTGATGTCAAGTAATTGATTGATATGATTCCCTTGATG
>JASDQU010585553.1:0-22984 GCA_032191745.1 Picea mariana | reverse complement strand
AAGTATAGGAATATGAACCGTGAGTAAGTTGATAACATAATAGAACAGAGTTAAGTGCACAACATAATAAGGAATAATGAACTAAATGTTTTCCACCCATTCCCTTACTACTGCAGAATCCTGATTCTTGTAGTCCACATAGATACCTTGAGTGAGACTTCATCTGTGCAAGCAGGTGATGCTGAAAGAGTTGGTGTCTGACGGGTTTTGTTGGTATTAGATAAATCGAACCCTGGGTCTTAAAACCCATGCACAAAACAATGCTAACATGAATCTGGGACATCGAACTCCTATTCAAAATAATATTAACCATTGATTCGTTGAAATTATCCCAAATCTATCGATGAATCACGACTGCCGCTATTCTCCATTTCCCAGCCATAAAAAATGAATCTTGGTTGTTGATTCTTTAACTTCTCCAATCTGCAAAAAAAAATCCTAGTTGTCAATCTATTTCATTTTCCAAACGGCCGAAACTGTATCCAGCCTGTTGATTTTTCTCCTTTTGCAAAATGTCAAAAACTTATAAGTTTTTTAATAAACGGGTTGTTGATTTGAAGATCAAATGCGATCTTGGTCGTCGATTCATAAAACTCTCTTAGTTCCTTCGACCACCATTAGAAAATGAATTTCGACCTTGTAGGTTGAATCTAACTCTGCAATATGGTCGATTAATGACATTAAACCTCTTAGATAATTTTGGGTCATTTAAAACTCGAATTTGCTCATGAATTTGAGGATTTCACTAAAATTCCCCACTGTTTTTCCCCAATTAAGTCACAAATCAAAATTTATAACAATGGATTTTTCAAAATTTGAACTGGTTCTTGGCCCATACAGGTCCAGTGTTTAACTTAAGCTTTGATACCACTATGTAATGCACCCATCCCCAAGTTGGATCACATTACTACTAAAACAACCCCAATAAAATTTTATGCTACCAATTTTGAATGCAGAAATAATACACAACATGGAATTCAAGCTCAGTCAACTATCCATAGTAAATAAAAAAGTGAATGCAACCACTTTAACTGTGTATAGAAAAAACTAAATACATACAACATCATTCATCCCTAAAAATAAACATTCATGTGCTTCAATCTACTCACAACAAGTAACAATAACCAAGATAACTTAGTGTAAAATGCACAACAACTATATCAACATTTAACATGAATAAACACAACAAATAAGAAACCTTATCTTAAGAAATATGAAACTCATTGTAGAGGACGAACATTCCTCCCAACCGTATAATTTTTGTTCCAATTCTCAACACCAAGTCACCCCCAAGATAGTGCTATGAATCCACAAGAGATGGTGGTCCCTGAGGATGGCTAATGTCCCCCTCTCAAAATTCAATTCTCACAGCTAATTCTAGTGCACCAACTCTCTTCCCCACAACCTACACAATCTAAGGGATGGAATCTCCGTTCACTGTTGATATTCCCTCAGGCATTTCCACTCCCCTCCATGGCTTCCAACGCAGGATGGATAGGAAATATCTCTATTGGGACCTCAGGATATCTATAGCTACAACACGAATTCACTCAGCAACAAAGACATGCTTCCCTTGATGAATTTCAAGAAAAATGTTACTCAAAGGCTCGCAACCTCTTTCTGCCTGAAATTGTAGCTCCAAACATATGGTAAACATGCCCGCAATAGATGCCTTCAAGCGTCAACACTCAAAACTCCTTTGTTGTCCATAAAACTCCATGTAAAAATAACTCTCCATGCAAAAATGTGACTGTGTCATTCTGGTGTCCTACCCATACAAATTTTTCCCCTCTCTCTCTTGCTTGCTTGACTTACACTCTTCCCCAATATTATTATACTCAACCACCATGCTCTCAATAACTATGGAATGTGACTTCTCACACCCACCCTCTTACATGAATTCAATAATTAGCCTCTAGAATACTCAACAGATAATGGAAGGTTCATGGTAAGGATAATTTAGAAAGAAATGGTTTGGGTTTAATAAACATGGGTAGACTCTCCCCCATTTGAACCCTTCTCTCTCTTATGGAAACTAAGATCCCAAATCTTCTTCTGTGTCCATCTATAGTCGACGATACAATTTATTAATTATATTCAATTTACATCATTTACATATTACATCGCTTGTCCCTCTTCCATATATTACATTTACAATATGCATCTCTAGTTTGGGGTTTGGAAACATGGATGTTACAAATAGTTACAAAGATGTGGTCCTATGGTTTTTGGTTTGGCCAATGCTCAAACCTATTTATATATGATCCTTATGTATTGGTCTATCATCATGGGATATCATAGATCTTTCATGCTTTTATAGAGTTTTCACATTGTTCTTTAGTACAACGATGTCTTTAGACACTGCCACCACTCTTGGGGAAGATCTGCTCTCCTCTGTTTCCACTTACCTATTCCAACATGGTATCAGAGTTGTTGGTTCCTTGATCCATTTTTTTTTACAGAATGTGAGTGAGTTCTAATGAGGGTATGGTAAATTGTAGAGTATGATTCACTATATTTGGCCATTGCATGCCCTAGTGTGGCGATTTGAAATTTATGGGGTATGATTGGGAGCCTATGGAGTTTATGATATATGGTCTTGGTAAATCATTTGACTTCTACGTGGGTGTTGGCTGCAATTTATCATATGCATTGAAGGTGTAATATGTATGCTCTGGCTACCATAGTTTATTGATCTCTCTACTCATCGATTAACTGTGGGATGCTTATATGTTTGAAGAAATTATGTCTATTGACTTTGTGTCAGATCAACCAATAATGAATTAAGTCAACCAACTCAAGAATATACTTTTGTTTGATCAATGGAACTGATTTTGACCTATCGAATAGAAGTGAACCGACTCAACACACTTAAAATCTAGGTTGAACGACTAGATATAGACTCGACTGAAGTTGATCGATCGATTGTGAAGGTTTGAAATTGACTTCTTGGGATGATTTGTTGAGTCATATTTGAACCAAAAATACACTTAATTTGTAATAAAACTCTTGCTGTATGACGAATTCACGGTCTCTCCTTGTTTCTTGGTTGTTTGCATGCCCATGTAATTAAGACTCAACTCAACTTGTGTTCCCATCGACTTATGACTCAACTCGACTTGCGTGCCCGCTCTTTGACATCAACTAAGACGCTTGGAATATGGTTGATCAAGAACACACCTTGTTATTTCTAATCTTGACTAGTATATAAACACCTTGGTGTGATTTTACTGGTGGTATTAGAATTACTCTGTCGATATCGAGTTGTTTTTTTAGCACACTTATGTTCTTTTGTTCTTCCATTGATTATCGATATTTTTGATTGCCAGTCTTGCCTTGACTATATTATTTCTCTAGGATACTCCTATTTGAGTTCATTTGTTGTGTTGAGAAATATTTATCAATATGGGTAAGTTGACTATATTATTTTTCTAGGATACTCCTCTTTGAGCTAATTTGTTGTGTTGAGAAATATTTATTAATATGGATAAAATATTGCAAGAACTCAATGAGAAGAAAGCTATTGATCAAATTTTTCAAGAATTCGTTACCTTGTAGTTCGTGTTTCTATGTTGCAGATAGAGAATGAAGGATTAAAAAATCAGTTGAAGACTGAAGTTGTTTTGTTGCATATTTTTATTGTTGAGAAATCCAGGGGGGTTTCTATCTTGGAGAGAACCATGGAAACCTTTTTCCATAATATTGCAGACCAATTTGAGGACAAGGATGACCTTGTTGATGATTTGGAGGATAAAGTTAAAGCTTTCTCTCATTCATAAAATGTTGTCTTGAAAAAGGAAATATGTCAGTTGAAGGAAACTAATGCCCAACTGACTACTGAGGTTTCCCTCTTACATGCCTCTGTCGATGAGCTTCGTGAAGAAGCTTCTCCCCTTCAAGCAGATAACAATAAAGTATTTGATAAATATCATGTTATGAAAGAATATTATGATTCCTTGTTGTTGCAGCTGACTAAGAAGGATGATATTATTCATGGATTGCAAGACTGCAAATAGAACCTTGAGATGATAGTGAGTCAACTGAAGAATGTTGAGAAGAAGACTAATGATGTTGCATTTTAAGGCTCTCCTGTTACTTCTTCAATCCTTGATGCTCTTGCTTATAGCCTGGTTGTTTTTAAGACATATATCGTTGATGTATGTACACCTTCATGTATTACTTTGGCTACTTATCATGTTATTTCTCATAGTTTTGAGAAACAAACTACAAGTATTGGGTGTCGACCAATGAGAAAGATGGGATATACTGAAGGGGGACTTGGGAAAAATGGACAAGGTATTGCTATTCCTATCATCCATGAAATGAAGTCACCTAGAACATGTCTTAGTTACAATGTTGTTGTTTTCTCCCTACCTACATTTGGCCTTGCTGCAACCAAGTAAGTTTAATTTATTGTAGGTGGAGTTTAGACTGGTTTTCTAGAAGAGCAACCTATTGTTGATTGTGTTGAGAATATTGATGATTTGGTTGTTCCTAACATGCCATATTTTGAGAATGTTATTGCAGATGACATTGTTGTTGATATGTCGGGTTGTTCTACTCATGTAAGTGAACCAGAACCGAAGCCTACATCCTTTAATCAACTAGATCAAAAATCTATGCCATCTCATCACCCTCATAAGAATCAGGGAAATTTTCCTAGGAATTAGTATTCTTGGAATAATGGAAATTATGCTTTCAGAACTTTGAAAAAAAGACATGAAAGAAATAACCATGGACCAGTTCTTCCTACCATGATAGATTGTGATTGCATTGATGAATGACCGTGGAATAATTAGAATAGATACTTGAGGACTTCATACCGATGTGTATCATTGACTTTACGATCATACAATGTTACTCTTTCTTGGTATTAATTAATTTAGAGTGGTCAATTGCAGTTTGACCATACCTGACAGTCGATTGGAGTTTCGTTTGGGATATTCATTGACTAGAGGTTCGACTGAGTGTTCATCGACTGGATTTTCCACTAGGATATCTATTGATTGATGTTTGAATTGAACTATTGCTACTACTTATAGATCCCTCAATTTTGTTTAAGGGATGAAGTAATTGCAGTTGTCAACCCAACTGATGTCTTCTTATTAGGACTTGTTGAGACCAACTGAACTATGTTTGACTGAGTTGTTGGGATATGTAGTTGAGTACTACAACTTATGTTAATAATACCTATCTGATGCAAAAAATATTGGATTGATGGAGATTGATTATCTTGATGTATTCTTGTCTAGTCAACTGATCTATTGGCTCGTGTTGTCTTGTTGTCTAATCGACTAGTCGACTAAGACTGTGTTATTTGGAAAATATTTTTGAAACTTGTATAATGAATTGGATGGATTATTTTATGGTGTTTGATTAGTGTTGATGGTGACAATGTTCATAATTATTTAGGAGTGTCGTTGTACCATGATTGATTAGCTTGTTGTCTACACACATTAAGAGTGATATTGTTATGTAATTTGTTTTTACCTCAAAGATAATTTTATGGCAGGGGTGTTGGAACCTCGGGTTCCTTCGTAAACCTCACCTTTTCAGACTAATGGAGTTGAATGTTCTTGGGCCAACCACCAAATAAAATATGGTTGACTATGTCCACATTCATATTTCAAATCCACTCTTCATGGACAGTTACAACAATGTGGTCCCGTGGTTGTTGGTTTGTCCCATGTCGAAACCTATTTATAGATGATCTATATGGATCATTCTATCATCGTGGGATCTCATATATATTTCATGCTCTTATGGAGCGTTCTCTTTGTTCTATAGTACAACGGTGTCTTTAGACACCACCACTGTTCTCAGGGAATCTCTAGTTTCTTATGTTGTCACTTGTTCCAACATAGATGAGGTGGAAGGATAAAACCCTAGGGTGAATGGATAATAAGATCCTAGTTAAACACGAAGACAAAATAAATCCTCAAAACTTGGGTCAAAGGATAAACATGTATCATGAAAAGGTTATCACGTGTGAATACATATATTATGAGGCTAGGGAGAATTTACTTTTTGTCATGTGCCTCAACATATGTGCCAAAGGTTGAAGTACTAACTTAAGTTGTGTACCCCATGCACATAAGGTTATGTTCCCTAGTGAATTAGGAATAAAACTTAGGAAACTAGGCCTCATTGGAGAATTATAACATTTAAGTATTAATAGGTTAGTACTTCACTTCAATACATATCAAAAAGGGGAGTGCCTAGTCTCATGTGTGCCACATGGACTTTAAGTTACAACTCCTAATGACCAATTAGAAAGTGAAACTCATGGAAAATGTCTCAATGAAGAATTAGAACAATAAAGTGATAATAGGCCATTTTTTAGGCATTCAACCTAAGGTTTACGATTTAAAATTTTTAATTAAAATATCCCAAGCCAGTTAAGTGTATTCACATTGGAAAAAGTGAAAATATAACAATTTAGAAGTTAGTGTAAGGTAAGACTTAGGAATTTTAATCTATTTATGACAAGCGCCTCTTAGGAGATGGAATGAAGTCGAATGCATGTGTAATTGAGGGTTTTACCTAGGGAAAATATAAATATGTGATCTGATAGATAAATCACCTTGGTAAAATGGTGAGAAGTGGTGAAAATGTATGTTGGAAGTGGATTTTACCTAGGAAAAATTTATAATATGCTTGCAATAAACAATTTTCCTAGGTAAAACTATGGAAAGGACATGAATGTGGATGGAACGAGGTAAATTCATTACCATGTTAGAGAAAACCATGCAACACTAAGTGAAAGTGACTAGGAAGTGAATAGCTAACCATCGTGATGAAGATCTGTGAAGAAAATGATATATCCCTGAAGAAACCTCCACTAATATTCCAACCTTTTGAAGAATACAATCACACCACCAATATATACAAGACCATTTACCACTCATGTCAGCATGAGGGGTAACAACTGGCTCCTACTTGGGGACATGTACTCTTAGGAGAAGAGTGCATGAGAACCTCAAAATATCTACTTGTACTTGTTAAGAAGAAGTAAGAGAGAAGAGGGCCATGTGGAGGGATGGTATAAGTCTCATCCTCAAACACCACATCCAAACTTATTACAACTTCATCAAAATTGACTTTACAAGTAAGGCACAAACCAACAACTCCCAAATTCATGAAAAAAAATGTTCATAATAGAGATTTTATTTTTCTACTCTAATTTCTTTCAAATAATTGTTTCTCCTACTCCTACTCCTACTCTATATGAGAAAAATATAAAGGATAGGTGTAATCATACAACCAATGGAGCCACCCTAGCTCTTTGTTTACATACACAGTCATTCCCTTATGTTTGGTTATGAACCAAAAGAGGGAGAAATCAAACATTATATACATATGAGCTAGAATCCCCTAAGAAACAAAGTTGAAATCATCATAGAAGATCACTAAAAAAATCACATTCATGCTCAAAATGGCATGCACTTTTACGTATTTCTTCTATCCAAAGTTTAATAGGACTACAATACTCATATTGAGGATACATCACATCATAAAAAATGGGAGCTCCTTCATCTGTCCTCAAGGATTACATTCTTAGGCTTCCCCATTACAAACTTGTCTTGGAAAGAGCATGAAGGTACATTACATAATGAAATTTCAGATTTAGAAAATGTTTTCTAAAAGCATGAAATAGCTTGCTAGCCCATATATGAAGAATGAAAATTTCTACAACTTATTTCTACAGGCTTAACTTTCTGTCCCATATAGTTTCCAACATACAAAATGTAGTTTCCAACATGTAAATCATGTGAAAAATCATCAACATTGAAGGCTAATGGTGGCTGTAAATTTCCTAAGTTAGATTCTTCACAATTATGATTTTTTTTTTTAATTATTAGCATGTGAATATTTTTGGAAATGTTCTACAAACGTTTCTAAATGTGCATGAATATTTTCCCCATTTACTTGTATTATATAGGTTTCCTAATAAAGTCATAATCCACACTTCCTTCCCTAGATGCATCATAAATGGGATTTCCCATAAATTCCCCATATCTATCATCCATATTATGATTAACTTTCTGAAAGTGTATGTTTTCTTCATCGCTGCCCATATCTTCATTTAGTGTTGAAGCAAAATATGAACTTAAATTCTCTTCAAAATAATGAAATAATGTAGCCTTGAATCTCGAATTTTGAGAGAGAGTGGGGCTTACAAAACCTTCCTTTTCATGAATGCAAGAAAATGCTTTTTCTTCTTCAATTGATTGATGGATTTGTTCATCTTCATCTTCACATACAATAGGTGAATCTTGGTATTCAATAACATATTGTGATAATTGTGATGAAATTTTTAATTACCTTTCTTGTGATACTAAATTCTCTGTGCATTAATTTTGTCAACCCAGGGTTTTGGATTACTTGCGAGTTACCTTGCCATGTATGTGGAGGATGCATTTTCTTCCTTCATTGGTTTGACTAATGTGCATCTTTATTTTCAACAATCAAACTTGCAAGGAATGGAAAGGAATTAGATATTCACATAGATATCGGTAGGGTAGTAACAATATCTCCGGCATTGGCAAGGAAAATAAATAATCACACCAACTTTGAAAAAGTGAAGTGCAGGAAAGTAACGTGCACAACACACATTGACAGGAAAATAAAGTGCTAGAAAGTAAATTTCACACCACACATCGATAGGAAAGTAAAGGGATGGAAAGTAAATTGTAGGAAAGTAAAGAATGCAGATTAACTATTTCCAATGGTGATAGTTGTCGATAATCCTCGAAAGTAAATGTGATTTGTTGAAGTGAATCCAATCCTTCATAAATGAGCTTAATATGAGTGCAATTCTACAGACTCAAATCTGTTTTAGAGATTAAATCCATATTTATATAAATGAATTATAACTCATCAAAGTAATTACAATCCTATAGGAATTAATAAAATTGATCAAAGAAAGACCAATCCTAGATGTAATTATACATAAATGTAAACAAGAATAACTGTAGTATGGAAATTAAATGCAATCCTACATAATCAATTATACAACACCTATCCTATGAGAAGTGGGCCATGCCTCCTCAAAACAAAGTGTTGGTGGAAATGCAACAATAACTAAATTAAATTAACAAAATCATGTAATGGCACATCAACCCAACTCAAACAACTTCTATTAAACCAACAAAAATTTCTTTACAGAATACAATTTCCCATCTCTTTTCCTATTATTTTTTACAAGAGAAAAAGGTCTTCATTTAAACAAGATTTGAGATGATCAAAATACTAAAGACGGTTAGAGGACATGATTGAGAACAAGATTCTCTTTCAAAAATACAAACAAGATTCTCTTTCAAAATGACTCATGCAAACAAGATTCTCTTTCAAAAATACATGTGTTCAGATTCTTATCTAATGACTTCATATTTTCCATGTGGAGATCCAATCCTTTAGCACAAAATTTCATATTTTCCACGTGGAGATTCAATCCTTTAGCACAAAATTTTAAATTCACAGCATGCCTATAAAGTGGCATTCACAACATGAGAGGATCCGTAGCAATGCATTCCATTCTACTTATTATCAAATAACCAATGAAATGCGAAATAATGCAAACCCAAAGCACCTTATGAAAAAAATGATATTTGAACACTAAAAGGATTGATAAATGATATGAAGATATGAAAAAAGAGATGGAAATCATGTTAGAAGTCTAGTGAAAATGTGACATTGCCAGAGCCTGTCATCTCCCCCCAACCATAGATATTGCATGTCCCAATGTAATCCTATCTAACCTAAGTCTAGGGAGTTAGATGGCAAAGCTTCTAAATATATGGTGCTTCAATTGTAGGAAGGGTGACCTTCCTCTTCATCTATATAATACTTCATTTTCTAGCTTACTCTTTTCCACAAATAATCATATTCTTATTCTTATTCAATAAGTATCCATAGGATAGGGAAATGGAATTTGAGCTAGATCCATTTGATGCCATGTAATTTTAAGAAATTAATATAATTTTGGGATTGGTCTAGTGCAATTTCAAATATGGAAATAGTGAAAGTATTTTTCCTTCTTAATCCTGGAACCATAGAATCATTCCTTCTCTTCAAGCACAACATGGTTTCCAACCTATTCAGGGATATCCATTGTTCACAAATGGAAATAGCCAAAGTTTGTGCTTCTTGGAGGGAAGAGACAAATGATTGAAACTGGACCATCTCATTTCTTTTTGCAAACATCCCAGTAAGTTGGGAGGATCCTCTTATCCACAAACTATCATTCAACTCTATGAATTATAGAAAGGAAAGTGCATCACTCCACTTGATCTTATTTTTCATGAATGAAACAAATGCACTTAGCTAAATATCACTGACATAGGGGTTTGGATCCCAATTGTTGAATCCAATCATCAAAAGGTTATGCTGATAAAATTCACATAGAAAATTCTTGTTCTCCTCATCACTTCATGAAAATGCTTGTATAAATTGGTCAGGGATCATAATGTGATCTAGGTTTCCTATTTCCATGGTCCTTATTTAGAAAGATATCAATTGTTATCTCAAATAGACAAAATACATCAGGGAATGAAGATGATAAGATCTCAATGCATGGGCTAGATGACATAGATATTGTTTAGCATGCTTCAATTGCTGAACTTTGGTGGTCAATTTTTTAATAGTAATTGTTTCCTTCTATTCCTTATGACTTGTTTTCCTCTTCTGTATGACTAGTTTCCTTTAACTCTTCTTTCGAGGAAATTACCCTTTCCTCAAAATACTCCACCTCATCCTTCCATTTGGCCACTTCACTCTTCAACCTTTCATTTTCAACAAGGTCCCTTAAATGGATTCCCATTATCTCTTCATCTTCTTCATCAAATCCTCTTTCTTCAAGAGCTATAGAAATCCCATTTTATGCATGAGTTTCAAACTCCTCTTTGTATTCTTCTTTAGGATCCTTGTTGGCACAAGTCAATTTTGGGAAATAAATGAGGAAGCGCTGGAAAATAAGGAGCATGTCGGAATTAGAAGAAATACAACGTCGAAAAAAGAGGAAAAAGTAGCGCCGAGAAAAGCAATTACAATGTGGACAAATTGTTGCGGAGAAGTTGGAAAGTGGACAAGCGCCGACTTGGAGAATGGTTGGATCGTGGACCAACCAATATTAAGTCAAGGAGAAAGTGGACAAACCTAATTCGCTTAGGGTTAGGGTTTTTGTAAGGGATTTGTCCCAATTTTTGTAAAAGTAGAATGTATTAGGAATGAAAAGGGGGTTGTTGGTGAGTTAGTGAGTTAGCCATTTTTAGATAGTCTGATAGTGGATGGGTGAAAGATTCTAAATTTTGTGAGGACTATTGTGATCTGTGGATATCATTTGCAATGGAAGAAGAGATGTACAGTGCACAACACTAGATTTTGCAAGAATATGAATAAAGATCCAAAGCGACAAATCTTTGTGGATGTAGCACCAGGGGGGGTGAGCCAAAATATATCTGTGTCATATGTATGAATGGTTGCATTCCTTGCTATTGTGTTTGAGTTAATTATTTTTACGATGAATGTGTTAATTGATAAAGGTTCTATTACTGCGTACTAAGTAAGAACTATAGAACAACACTAAATGAATGAATGTTTCAAATCTAGTGTTTAGATCTGAATCTTATGATACAGTAGATGAATACATGTCATGGAATACATGTTGCTATAATGATTAATGAAGTCTTTTTGGAATATTAGTGTTATTGGTATGAACTAATATCTAATGAGGATTTGAGGGTTATTAGTGAGTATATCTAATACCACTGAGAGAGAAACACATCCGATCCCATGGGTTTAGACATCTGAGTCCTGTAGCCACCAATTGAATCCATCTTGGGTGAGACTGTGCAATGCACTATGTGCACTGTGTTTCCTTCTGGTATCCAAAAAGGCCGATGGTTGAAGGGTTGTTGGTAATCATGTAGTTAGAACCCTGGTCATCCCATAAGTAACCAACAATGGGTTTGTTTGCATTTGGAACTTAGAAGAGTAGATCAAGAGGGATGTATCACACAATATAGTGAGAGGTATTAAGAAAGGGTATTTTTTAGGTTGGAACCCCATGAAAGAGGAGATTGAAATTTAGTTTACAGTTCAGGAACTAAATTTTTCCCATAAAGATAATAGAAGCCCTAGGTTTAATCCAAGACAGTACTTGGAGAGATACGTATTCTACGAAATACAGGAGAGTTTCTTTAGTGATTTTCCTATGCTATTTCAGGTGTGGATAACATGGTTGAAATATTCCCATCCAAAAAATAAAGCTATATTAGTGGAGTGGACAGATGAGAATATCACGCGATCGAAAAGGGTGAATAAAAAATTCATGCACGCAATATATTTCTGGCTAGACAACATTGTAGTAGGGTATATCACTGAGTTTGCAGTAGATACATCAAAGTCTTACAGTGTAGAAGAGAAAGAGTTTCTTAAGGGGCCAAGGGGGAGGTACATTAGGTCTTTGTACACTTTGATCAAGAGATTTCATGATAAAGGGGTATTAACTATAGAATCAAACAACTAAACTACCCCACATGCATGGGGGAGTTAGGGGAAACATTGAGGAAGGTTTGAGATGGAGGGGGAAATGGATAGAGAAGAGAACAATAAAGAGAAATATCCCACTATGATGGTTCAAGAGGAGATCCAGGAAATTATGCAGAAGGCAGGAAAGATGCGTAGTGGAAGACCATACCAGTATAACCTCAATAGGAAGAAAAGAGAAGTATCTGAGAGAGAAGGCTTGGAAAGTGATGAGGAAGAGGTAGAGGATCTTTGTGTTGTGAAGAAAATTGAAGAGATACTACTTGCCACATATGAAAGAAAGGCTAGAGGATAGGGATCTAATGAGGAAGAAGATACCCCTGTCCAGATCCAAATCATTATAGAACCTACAACCCCATGTACAACTACCACATCAACAAAGAAAGAGTTGTTTAGAGAACAAGTGATTGATGGTCAGAGGAATCTAGGAGATCAGAATACAAGTGAGGGTACAAGTGGAAGTATCAGTAGCAGTACATGTAGTGGTACAAGTGGAAGTATGAGTAGCAACAACAATGAACGTTCAAGTCTGAACAACAGTACACAGATAGTAGTACCACATAGAGCAAGTACAACACATTCAACAATGGAAGGCGTAGACCCAACAATAAGATTACTAGAGTTTCATGGGGATGGATCAGAAGACCCAGAGAAGCACCTATTCACGTGTGAGAAAATATGGGAAGCAAAAAGAGTCATTGATGAAGAAACAAAAGTGGCACAACTAGCAATAACGTTCAGAAACCGCGCGCTAGATTGGTATATGAATCTAGTAGTAAACAATCCATAGGGTGCGTCGACAACAGTAGCAGATATAAAGTAGGAACTAATCTTAGAGTTTTAGAGGCTGAAATCATACGATCAGTTTATGAATGATATTACTGAGGTTAGATAGAAACCAGGAGAGTCTGTATGGGACATCGATAAAAAATTCAAGACTTTGAAAGGTAAACTGAATTATCCCATTTCTAACATGCAACACATACACTTGTTTATAAACTCTTTGTTACCACACTTCAAATATCCACTGAGACAACGGAAATTTCAAAACCAGGAAGAGGCACTACAAGCAACGATATAGTTAGAAGAGAATTAGTATAAGCAGACATATCCAACTATAAAGGAGCTGAAGGAAGATCTTAGGAACTTGACAATGTAATTAAATCAGAATAAAAGTAGGGAGAAAAGAGAAGTAGTGTGGTGTACCCTTTGCAGATCATAAGGACATCACAAGAACGAGTGTCCAAAATTTGCGCAGTACTTGGGAGTAGGGATGCCAAATGCATTGCCTACAAGAGGGCCTTGGTGTGAAATATGAAATACACACGGACATGATCTTTATCACTTCCCTATGATGAAAAATTACAAGACATAACGAAAGAGTACTTTATATAACTTCTATAATTCAGTGGGACAATAGACAAAAATTGTAGAACTCTGGAGTTAATGAAGGAAAGAACCTCATATGCATACATGATGCGGGATATTTTGATGGGAGGACAAACTGTGCCATAGTTTGGAAACATGCAACAATTTCAAGCAGTGCTACAGTTTCAACAAACCTTGTAGTATAATCAAGCACCATAGTATCATCAACAAAACATGGATCCACAAGGGAAAAAATGAGGATTCATAGGTAGAGGAAGAAGAGGAATGGGCAGAGGCAGAGGGCCTATTATATTCCATAACACTATGCCATATATTTTCCTCAACCAGCAACAACATGTATGTATTGTCACATAGTAGATCACGTGGTAGAAGAGTCCCCAAAGTTAATGATGAAGATCCAGGAGAAGAGGAATCCAAATAACTAGAATGTTCAATGGATTGTTGCATAAATAAGGGATCCTAAGAGAAACGTCAATATAGTGACAAGAGGAGGATTTAAGATATGAGAATATGCACAGGATCAAAAGATGGAATCTCAGTGATGGATTCAGAGGAACACTCATCCACAACAACAATTTGATACAAAGAAGGAGAAGGAAACTTTCAAGGAAGAAAAGAAGGATTTCCTGAAGGAGAATGAAGCCTCCACATCAAACATTGCGGTGAGGTATGATACTCCTATTTTTTATGTGCCTCGGTCTTTGGATCATACTTACAAAGGAAAGAAAACAAAGAAAGTGAGTAACTTAAAAAATTTCTTGGAATCTTTCTTTAAATTACTTAATGATAAGAATGTCATGGATTTATTCAAAACCATGCTTGAGAATATAACATAGAAGAAGGGGTAGGAATATAAACAAATAATATTAATAAGGTCCATAAAAAGAAAATAACTAGAAGAGAGTTCAGATTGAATGAAAATATAGGAGACTTTAATATGGGAAATGTTATCCTAGACTTAGGATCAGATGTCAACATTTTTCCAAATAAGACTTGGGAAGAAATGGGGGAATCTACACTAGGGTATTCCAATATCCAATTGAAGCTAGCAAACTAGTAGAGAATGATTCCCATAGGTATATTGAAGAATACAATAGTGGATATAGATGGTGTGCACACCACAACAGATTTTGAACTAATGGATATGGTGGATGAGTCTATACCATTTCCAACACTATTGAGAATTGATTGGGCCTTTGATAATCAATCCATAATTAATTTAAAGTCTAGAAAGATGATATTTGAAGCTAGGAACTTTAAGGTAGTAGAACATTTAGATCCCTCATATTGTGAAAGATATGTAGAACCTGTTCCTAATAGTGTTTTAGAGGATGATGGGAACCAACTGTATAGGACTAATACACGAGAAGAATACTATGTGAATCCAACTGTAGATGGAGTACTCAGTTGGAGGAGTATCAATTCTGACATGTCAGATTCAGATACTGGAGTAGAAAAATGATAGCAACGATTGCATGAAGTCTCTACTAGGAGGTGCGCCAGAGTTACATGTGCAGCAAGATGGATTGGGACATAAGTAAGATATTTTCCCACATTTATTGAAGAGTAAAATTTATAAAACTTCCTAACAGAGTTCGAATCAGAGGTTTTAGATAGTCAGAGATTACTAGTGTTGGATATAGCATTGAGAGACATACCTGCACGATGGTGGGATGAAATACCACTTATGCCCCAAGTAACTTCACAAGTATTTGATAAATGGGTTGGGAAATTCATTGGACCCAGTAACCCACCAACAAGGAGATCATGATCCATATATATTATCACTGCGACATAAGACTTAAGCAGGTGGGCAGAAGCATCCCCAGTGAAGGATTGCAGTGCAGAAATGCAACACGGTTTCTCTTTGAGAATGTGGTGACTAGATTTGGATGTCCTAGAAATTTTTTGAGTGATAAGGGAACCCATTTTATTAATAGTACAATCAGAGCCATGAAAAAATAATTCGAGATATATCATCAGAAGAGCACACCTTACCATCCCCGGGAAAATGGTACAGTAAAATATTTTAACAAGATTCTAGAGAACGCATTGACATATATTTGCAATGTGAATAGGGATGATTGGGATTTGAAGGAATCAACAATGTTATGGGATTATAAGACTACATGAAAGAATCTTACAGGACATACACCATTCAAACTGGTGTATGGGAAGGAAGCAGTGGTTCCACTGGATTATTTAGTACCTAGTCTGTGCATTGCAACAATCACCAACATGACAGAAGAAGGTGTTGCATAGGAAAGATTGGATCAGTTGATGGAGCTGGAAGAAGACATAATTTTAGAAGGATTTCACCAGGAGGTATAGAAAGCGAAGGACAAAACTTGGCATGATAGGCACATAAAGAAGAAAATATTTAAGGAAGGAGATATAGTTCTCCTCTATGATAGTAGATGTCTACAACACCCGAGGACTAGTGAATGACAATCAACTGAAGTTGTATCAATACAATCGACCTAACAACCTGAGGTAAAAGCAAAAAGAGAAGGTATGATTGTACATATTGTATATAGTAGATGTTAGAAGAAAAAGACAAAAATCCATAAAAAGAAGAAATATGACAAAATATAGAAGAATATTAGAGGGTTTTTTATGTAATAGATTTGTTAGAATTAACAATGCGTCACATAAAAACCAGTGTTGAGGACACTGCGCATAGGAAAATAATTGTCAGACACAAAAAGTGGAGAGCGTAGGAAAAAGTGACAACTGTTAGTGCGAAACAGCTGTCAGTACACCATCCCGCTATAAAGTTGGTAAAGGGGGAGAAAGGCGGTCAATTGTGTTTTTTTTCTAAGGAGAAGAACAAAGAACGAACCCTCCATGTGAAAGAGTGAAGATTTGTGATAGCCAGTGGAGATTTAGAGTTTTGCAATCCAAATTTTAGCAGGATGTCGCCATCGAGATTTGGAGCATCGAGCAAGGTCAATCAAAACATAATAAGAAACACTCATGTGATGCAAACAGGGATAGAGGACATGCCAACAATCATGGATGTCGATGAAATTCACACACCAGACTATGAGCCTACTACCACGCAAGTTGAGGAAGAAGGAAACCCATCACAAGAGGCCACTCAGCTAGAGGAGGACGTGGAAAGGACAAAATCTGACTCATTCAGGGGAAAAGAGACATAATAGGAAGAAAAATCCACAGGTTTAGTAGAAAAGTACCTAAACCTAGAAGAAGAACATGATATAGAGAATGAGGATGTACCAGAGGTCGAGGCATCCTCCCCACAAGGGAAGAAGAAAAAGAAATAAGAAAGCAGTGCACAAGGCATACACCACACACAAGATGAGTTGGAAATAATGATGCAACAAAGCCCAGAGGGGGTAAAGGCCGATGAAGAAATGGTATGAGGAGTAAACTCCATGAAATAATCAGATCATGATGCCGCAGATGTCGTCAAATTCCTGGATTTGGCGCAACAAAATTACATGGAGTGAAAAGGAGAGGGCCCATCAGGTGATCCACTATCGAAATCTGCGCAGTGGATTTTGAGACTTTACAACACAAGGATCATGAACATGTTAGACATACTGCATTTTGGGTGCAGTAAACACATCAATGAATGTGTGAAAAAACTCCTAGAAAGGGTGCATGGAGGAATTTTGTGGATGGATAGGCAAGTTCCTATCAACGTGGATTTAATTTCAGCTATCACTAGGATACCCACGAATGGGGAGAATCTAGGGCAATAATTAGAAGATAAGACAAAATCAAAGGCCACCTCCGACAAAATCAAGGAAAAATATGGCATGAAGAGAGGAAATAGGGGAATTAGGATCAAGGACATCAAAGATCCTACGACAATATTTTCCACAAGGATGCTAGGGTGAAAACTGATGTGCAAGTACATGAAGGAAGAAGTTCCAACATGAGTGGTAATGGCTGCAACAAAATGCGCGAAGGGGAGCTCAATGAGCTGGACCCCGTACTTGCTCAATTCATTCCTAGAGGATTATAAGGACACATAGGATTGGGAATATGAGTTCCACTACTTGTGGTTACTCATCCTCATTGCATTGATAGGGTGAAAGAACCGGTGTACAATAAGTACATAGAACAGATAGGAAAGTGTGGTGCATCCCGCTACACTTCTCTTAGGAGCACAACAGACCCAAAGAGGAAGAAGGAAAATACGACACTTTTGCGTAGTACTTATCATAGATACAAGAGCTATTAGTCAATAAATGGAGGATTTCACTAGAGACAGTCTAAGAGTATGGACAAATAGAAAATTTCCAGGCAACATGCCACAACATGTGGCTGTAGGGAAAGAGGGACCCAATCAAGGAGTGGCTACAACTGAGTTACTGCATGACGATGTAGGATATACAGATGGAGGTCGAGGAGTGGCCCAAGAAATAGAAAGTGCCCATAATCGCAAGGATAGTGTCAGGAGGACAAACTAGGATGCAGGACAAAATAGTCCTTGCGCAGTAGACACGGAAAAACAACGCAAGCAAAAAGAAGAATGTCACACAGGTCAAAGTGGGGGGAGGTAGTGCAATCCAGAAGAAAAATAGGACATAGAATAAACCACGGGGTGGTTCCACATAAGGGTCATCGTGCACAGGACAAACACCAGGAGTTACAATAGAACAGATGCATACTAGAGAAGAAAGGACATAGACACAATAAATTCCTATGGAGGAAGAAATTGGGCAAGAGACAGGCATGGATACATAGATTCCAGAGGCATCTGAGCCATCAGATGCCCAAGGAAGAGGACAGGGGAGAAAGCTAGTGGATATAGGAAGAAGGAAAAGGCCCACATAACACCACTGCAAACATCACTGACAACAGATGATGTTTAAATAATAGCCACAACAGTCGAAGATTGACTATTTGAAGTGTGGGAAAACACTGAGAAGCACAAGGATTCAATTTTGGAACATGTGCATGAAGTGAAAACTGCACTGGAGTAGTTGAGGATCAGGGTAGAGTAGCCTAAAAAATAGAAACCAACAAAAACTAGGGAAGGAATGCATGCTGGAGAGACAATGCAAATTACAACGTAGGGGAGCGCCAATTTTATCATAGCCCCTGAGATGTTGATCATTGACGAGGAGGAAACACAGAAGCCCTTGAAGGAAATTGAGACATTGGACTTCCCATTACCCAAGATACCGACAAATGCGCTCTATAAATTACAAATTAGTGTCGTGAAGGAAATTTAGTCCAAGGAAAGGTATGATGTGAAGAATCTACAGATAGTGCAGGAAGAAAATATCACAATGAAGGAAGTAGTTAGCTAAGAAGGGCATGCGAAGAATATAGCACAACATAAATTGGAAGAGATGGAGAAGAACATTAGCACAATATTACAAACCATCCCAAACAACTCAGAGTTAGAGGGAATATCTTCTGAAGAGGAGATGAGGAAAATAGCGCAGGCTTTGGAGTAGTACAAGGACCAGATAAAGAATTTGGAGGAGTGTGCAGTACCCACTACTCCTCTAGAAGTAAGAGTGAAGTGAGAGAAAGACACAATAGAATATACGAAGATTATAGTGTAGAACATACATAGGATGACATAGCTACTGGAAAAAAGGTGGCTAGTTGTGGACACAACTTTTAGAATACGGGAGCTTGCAAGACCTGCAAGGAAGGGAAGATAAGGTACATGCAATAATGGCATATTTAAAATAATGATAGAAGACAATGTCACTGCCAGAAAAAATTAAGACAACGACATAAATGAAAAACCTATAGGCAGAGGAGAAAGTAGTGTTAGCTGAGAAGAACGCAAGACAAGCTCAGTTGGAGCCTCTGCATGACAAGGCTGAACAACTGGTCATGGAGATTGGTGCAACAAAATCAAGAGTGGAATATATAGGCTTGGAGGGAGGATATATATTAAATCCTCTAGCCACCGCGTAGATGATAGAATCCATGGAGGAGAAGAGAAACCAGGCTCAGGAGCAATGCCAACAAATAACAGAGATGTATGGAGCACTGACACAAGCAGCAAAAGATGTAGGATTCCATGAGTGACTCGGGACGAGTCATGATGTCAGTCTTGGGGGCTTGTTGGCACAGGCCAATTTTGGGAAATAAATGAGGCATCACTGGAAAAAAGGGAGCGCACCGGAATTAGAAGAAAAGGAGAACCAGAAAAAGGGGAAAAAACAACGTCGAGAAAATAAGTTGCAAAGTGGAAAAATTGTTGCGGAGCAGTTAGAAAGTGGACAAGCGCTGACTTGGAGAATGGTTGGATCATGGACCAGCCAAGATTAAGTCAAGGAGAAAGTCGAAAAACCTAATCCGCTTAGGGTTAGGGTTTTTGTAAAGGCTTTGTCCCAAGTTTTGTATAAGTAGAATATACTAGGACTAAAATAGGGGTTTTTGGGGAGTTAGTGAGTTAGCCATTTTTAGACAGTCAAATAGTGGATGGGTGAAAATTTCTCAGTTTTGTGAGGACTGTTGCGATCTGTGGAGATCATTTTTAATGGAGGAAGAGATGTACAGTGCACAACACTAGCTTTTGCAAGAATATGAATAAAGAGCCAAAGCGACAAATCTTTGTGGATGTAGCCCCCGGGGGGGGCGGGGGGGGGACCACGGTATATCTATTCCATATGTATGAATGGTTTCATTTCTTACTACTTTGTTTGAGTTAACAAGCTTTATGATGAATATATTAATTGATAAAGGTTCTATTACTGCGCACTAAGGAATAATTGTAGAACAACACTAAATCAATGAATGAATGCCATAGCTAATGTTTAGATCTGAATCTTATGATATAGTACATGAATACCTGTCATGGAATACATGATGCTATAATGATTAATGAAGTATTTTTGGAATATTAGTGTTATTGGTCTAAACTAAGATCTAATACCCCTAAGAGAGAAACACATCCCATCCCATGTTTGCATACATTTGAGTCATGCAGCCACCAATTGAAGCCATCTCAGGTGAGACAGTGCACTATGTGTGTTGTTTTTCCTTCTGGTATCCATAAGGGTTGATAGTCGAAGGGTTGTTGGTAATCCTATAGTTAGAACCTGGGTCAGCCCATAAGTAACTAACACTCTTCTTCTTCTATAGGTTTTGGAAAGGGCTCTTGTCTTTCCTTTATTGATACTGAGAGGGGGGTGAATCAGTATCAAGTACAATTTAAAACCTTTTTCAAATTATACTTAAACCATTCAATTATATCCAATGATAAATGAACAATAGTGTAAGATTTACACCAATACACCACAATACACCACAATACACCATGCACAATATATGAGAAATAATCAATAGTTATTGTTCAAGGGGAGTAATGACTTCCAAAGGTAGCTACAGCTTCCAAATGTAAATGGAGGGATAAACCTCCAAGAGGAAGATACAATCCTCCAATATCAAGAGAGAGTTGAACTCTCCATCCTTTCCCCTTCCTTCCACCCAATAATATATGAGAGATAATAAAACGTTACATTAAATCATCACCATTAACCAATCATCACATAGAACCTGATAATGCTTCTTGAGACTTCTTCAATTTATGCAATTATTCAATTCTTGGAGTACTCTGATCCTGTATATAACATTACTCAATGTATTCTCTAAAACTCCTCCAAGTTTCACTTCTTGAATACTCCCCAAAAAGAAGTTGTAGAAAGAATGGTAGACTTTATTCAATTATGGTCTATTCAGGAGAGTGAACTTGCACAGAATGCCCCGCGCTCAATATTTAACATCCAATTCTGAAACTTGCACACAAGAAACTAAAGTTTTTAATATTTCCAATTAAATTTGTCCCACTTCATTTGGATTCTCTATGAATAAGTTGTGATTGTTTTAACCGGAACACCTGTTTATTGACTAGCTTCAAGATTGGTCACAAACCCTATCTTCCACAGTGTGTATCTCCATAATTTAGTGAATCAAGAGCTGAAATTTTTACCACAGGTACCTTGATATGTTTTCTCAATACCATATCAATTTCACCATATGAATAGTTCTAGAAAAAAATTTATAGCAAAAATGGTAAGATGACCTGAAAATAACATACCTTAGAACACATCACCAAAATACTTCATCCTCCCTTGAAATCCGACCTTCTTTACTTCTGATTTCCTCTAAAATTTGACTTGTGTATAAAATGAATATATAATAATATTTATTTATACCATTTATGTCACTTCATTTTAGCATTAGGTACGACCTGACAATTTCTTATTTTGTAATTTTTTTCTTTAATTATCTTCAGGGCCTACATGTACTTCATTCTTCAATTCACTTTGTCATCTTCAAAAATTCATTTCTCCTCAACCATGAGGATCCACGTGACATGCCACATACCATCGGAAACAACATGATGTATACTATCCATCCATGGGTCTTGTATCTAAATATGCATGTTCCTTCATGTCCAAATACCTTCATCAATCTTGCGGTCCAAAACCCATGACTAGGGTTGACATCAATGACAACAACCAATCTTCCAACAATCTCCCCCTTTGTCATTGATGGCAACACTCATGCTCCCCCTATCATCATGATCCCAATTTCTCTCCCCCTTTGACATCAATGCCAAAGGGTAGGCCTTCTCCCCCTGATTTTANGATTCTCCCCCTGAACATATGGCACTCAATAATACTTCATCCTTATTTTTGGTCTTTGGGACTTTTTCTTCCTTGGAATCATTTTGTGTGGCTTCTGTCTTCTCTCTCTTCTTCATGTCTAGGATGGAATCATTTTCGGTCTTCTTGTTGTAGTTGAAACCAATCTTCTTGAGTTATTTTCTATGATTTTACATTTTCGAGAGTCAAACGTAAGAGTGTATCCTTGATCACACATTTTACGAACACTGAGTAGATTATGATTCAAGTCTTCAACCAATAGGACATTCTTTTCTTTTACATTTTTTCTTCCAAGTTCTACTACACCTTTTCCAAGTATTTTGGCAGATTAGTCATCTCCAAATGCAACATTGCCACCCTTTCTCTTCAAGCCGATGAATTTGTCTTGATCCCCGGTCATGTGTGAAGAACATCCATTGTCTATGTACCATTCA
>JASDQU010585552.1:64112-76711 GCA_032191745.1 Picea mariana | reverse complement strand
GGCGCGGTTCACAGAGTTGGAAAGGAGGTTTTATACAAGATATTACAAAGGCTTGGAAAGTCAAGAAGGTAAAGCCAAGGGTCACACTTGCCAGAGACATAGGGATGAAGGAGATAATATTACTCTCTACATGTGGGCTTGTAGGTAGATTTAGTTACAGGGCTATGGCGGCTCGAGAAATACATAGTTGGGTGGAGCATACTTGGTACCCAGCTCTGGGTTATATTCCTGATGTTTTTATCCTGATTAAAGGGTGGTATTGTTTCGTTTTCAAATCCTTGGAGGATGCAGAGCGGATTCATAGGCAGGTGTGGCTGGTCAAGGGAGAAATTTTTATGACAAAAAAATGGCACTGCGCGTTTAATCTAGAGAAGGGAAATATTTGATATAGACATATCTAGGTTCTTTTGCCCAAATGGTCGCTCTCCTTGTGGAATTTGGAAGTGCTAAAGGAGACAAGTGATGTGATAGGGAAGTTTTTATGTGCAGATCCAAAACTTTTCTCTAGATCTGATAGGCGCATGGGTAAAATATTGGTGGAGGTGGATTTGCATGAAGGTCTATCGGTAGAAATAGAAATTGACTAGCGTGGTACTGTGGTGATGCAGCGCCTAGATTTCCTAGGGGTTATGTTTAGTTGTTCTATGTGCAAGAAGATAGGCCATTTAAGGCACCATTGTCAGGGGCAGAGTAAGGAAGAGGTATTTGATGGCTATGTAGATCTTGGAAAAACTGGTGTTTTTTATTCGAAAATGATTACAGACGGTTGGCTTGAACACAACTCCTTCATGGCAGTGGATCGCGATATACCTATGGGTAAGCCCAACAATACTTTACCTTCTATCATTAATTCTCCTTATGCCAATTTAAAGGAATGTAAAATTAATGTAGGATTGAAGTTGTTAAAGTTAGTCAGAGTATCCTTAGAGGGTTTTGGGTCGAGTATTTATCTTATATGTGAGGACCCTTTGATGTCAAAAATGAAGGACAGTGAGGTTCTATCACAATTTTTATGTCCCGAAGGGAGGAAGGACTTAGGGAGGGATATGGGAAACTTGATAGTTAAGAGTTTAGTGATTGGGGGGGAAGAGATCCACATTGTTGAGGATGATAGTCTAAAGGTTCGGGGGATTGGGGGGGAGCTTAATTTATCAGATGGTAGAGGGGGTCATATGGGAGAGGGGTGCGTATCTTCGAAAGGGAGCTATACTTGAGGGAGCATGGAGGTTGTTGATTTGGGGATTGTCCCACATATTGGCTCTGAACCTATCGATTCCGACAAATGCTTCACGATATCTACCATTTCTATGAATGCAAGGCCTGCAGCTTTTGTAGGGGTCCCATAGAGCTCGAACTATCTATCTTTCCATGGATTTTCTCAGGTTGGGCCATCTGTTGTTATTGTGGAACAGGGGAGGGGATTCACCACATATATTCAGGGGATATTGATGTTTCGGGAGAACAATTATGTGGAGAAAGGGATCACCCAGTTGTGTTGACTAAGGTCGAAGAATTTATTGTTGATCATGTGTCATCTTGTAGAGAGATCCTCGCCAGAACACCTTTGTCAATTTTTTATGGAGGGAAGTTAATACAAAATCCTATGGGAAAGAAGAGTAAAGAGATGATCCCTGTGAAACCTATGTCACACAGTCTGGGGGGCAAGGATTCATTGACAAAAGGGGTTGTACGTGAAGGTCTCGAAAAAGATTTCTCACCTTTAAAGACTATAAGTGCTAGGAATATAGGGAATGAGAAGCATCTTGGTGAGTCTAATTGTTACACAGTGGTTGATGGTCTGAGGGTGCTTAGAGCACAAAAATCCATGGAAAGAGTAAAAAAATGATTGTGGCCACTTTAAATGTGAGAGGATTGGGGGGAAACTCCAAGTACTTAGCCCTAAAAAAAAATTAAAATTTAGTGAAACGTGATGTATTGCTTATACATGAAACTATGGTTGGGGTGGAAAAAGCAAGGGATATTTTTGTTAAATGGTTACCACACTGGTTTTTTGGTGGAGTGGACTCCACAGGTCTCTCTAGTGGGACGATCTCATCATGGAATCCAAGGAAAGATGATTTTTCTTCTTACTTGATTCCTACAGGGATTCTATTGGAGGGACATGTAAAACACCTTGACAGAAATTTGAAGGTTATCAACTTCTATGGTCCGTATTCTGACAGAGAGGTCTTTTGGGAGGCTATCAAGAGTGAAGGTATTTTTAAAGATCAAAATTTAATCCTGGGGGTCAATCTCAACTTCACTACCTCATTCAGAGAGGTTTGGGGTGAACATTCTAGAGTATATCCTTTACAACCATACTTTAGTAAGTTGCTACAAGAGGAGGGGATGGTGGATGTTGAACCATTAAAACTATTGCCTACATGGAGAAATGGTAGAGGAGGATAGGATTTTATTGCCAAGAGGACGGATCGATTTCTAATTTCTAAGGACCTTGTGACCATAGGATTTAGATACAGATCTGTAGTGCGTAATCTAAATATTTTTTATCATATGCCAACAATTCTACAATTAGAAAAAGATAATAGAGAGGTCAATTTCCCCTTTAAGTTTAATTCTATTTGGTTGGATGAGACAGAATTTGTAAAATTTTGTCAAGTCCAACTAGGTTGGATTGTTGGGAACAATGTCCTTAAATACTATGGATTCATTGGTACAAAAGCTAAAGTTACTCAAGACCATGATGATTAATTGGGAAAAAAAGAAAAATCTAAAAGAAAGGGAAGAATTGGTTAAGTTGGAAGTAGAATTAGATATAAGTTACTCAAATCATCCTAGTCGATTTGAGAATGAGGTAGAAAAATAGTTGATTTCTGCAAAAGAGAAAAGAAAAATAGTTCTATTGAGACAAGAAGAGGAAACCTGGAGGAAGAAGATTCGACTGAATTGGCTGACATCAGGTGATAGAAACACTAAATGTTTTCATGCCTATGCTAACTCTAGGAAACAGATCAATACCATATAGGAGTTGTCCAAGGAGGATGGGACAATAATATATAGAAATCAAGATCTACAGAAGGAAGCAGTTGGATTCTTTCAAAATATTTTCTTGGCCCACCCTAACCTTGCCATTACTGATCAACTTGCAATCTTAAGGAATTATCCAAGGATGTTCACAGAAGAAGAGAGTCAAAGATTAACCTTACCTGTAACTTCAGCAGAAGTTTTGTCAATTCTCAAAGGATTTAAAGATTCAAAAAGTCTTGGGCCATATGGATGGACTATAGAGTTTTTTCTGGCCTTTTTTGACATTCTGGGTGATGAATTAGTGGAGATGTTTGAAGAATCAAGAAAGAAAGGTGGGTTTCAGGAGCATTGAATGCAACGTTTCTTTCTCTGATTCCAAAGAGTGAGAATCCGTGAGATTTTGGAGATTATAGGCCTATAGAAATTTGTAACGTGATGTACAAAATCATTACAAAAATTATTGCCAACATAATTAAATCATCAATGTCCTATGGTATCTCAAAGGAACAATTTGGCTTTCTAGAGGGCAGGAAAATCATTGATGTCATTGGCATAGTTCAGGAAGCATTGCATAGTATTAAGGTTAAAAATATCAAAGCTATGGTACTTAAACTAGACATGATAAAGGCATATGACAACGTTGACTGGGGTTTCCTAAGACTTGTGTTGTTACAGGTGGGAATGAGCTTAGAAGCAGCTGATTGGATCATGGGGTGTGTAACCTCTGCAAACTTTGTTGTCTTAATTAATGACAAGCCTACATAATTTTTTTAAAAGTATAAGGGGATTAAGAAAAGGGTTCCCATTATCCCCTTTACTCTTTCTTCTTGTTGTGGAAGGCTTAATTTGTTGGATGGAATTTATATAAGGATCTTTTAGAATTGTTCAGTAAAGCAACTGAGATGGCCTTTAGTCCACAAAAATCAATTTTTCTTGAAGATGGATGGACAACAGAGGATTTATCTTTATTGAAGGAGATTCTTCCTTTTGATGTAAAATTAGTAGATACAGGTTTCAAGTATCTTGGTTGTTTCCTTAAACCGAACTTTTATAATAAGGCTGATTGGTATTGGTTGGTGAGAAAGTTTGTGAAAAGATTGTAAATTGTAGCCTAAGATGGTTAAGCTTAGGGGGAAGCATAACACTTGTTAAAGTTGTGCTTGAAAGTATACCTGTATATTGGCTTTCTCTGGCCAAGATTCCAAAAAGTATACTCAATATTATCAGAAGGAGAATGTTCAGTTTTATGTGGTGTAGAAAAAAGGAAAAAGAAGGGATTCATTTGATAAGCTCAGATAAGATAGCTAAAACTAAAAATCTAGGGGGTGGGGTATAAAAAATATCTTTACTTTTGGGAAATCCCTTGAAGAAAAATGTTTGTGGAGGTGCCTCATGGTACCTGGGCCTTGGAATGAGGTAATTGTTAATAAATATCTTAGGAATAAGTATGTGGTTTCATGGCTTAAGCAAGGAAGTAGAAAGTGGACCGATGGCTCTAATATTTGGAGGGCACTCACATCGTATTTAAATATTTTAAATGATTGGATGGTCTAGAATCCAGGAGATGGAAGGGATGTTAGAATTGGTACTGATCCCATGGTTGGGTCACATAATTTTTATCAACTCTCAAGGAATCTTATCTTAAAACTAAAGGATATAGGAGTAGAATTTATTGCACAAGTAAGAACTATGGATTTGGAAAATTCTAGACATACAGGGTGGATAAAGGAAGAGGTTTTAGGATTGGAAGGAGACACAAATGATGAGTGGACTAAATATGTTATAGGTTTAGTCAGTTTGAGTATTGAACTGAATAATGACAAAGACTTATTAATGTGGTCCTGGGATACCAAAAGTGGAAAAGTAAGTGCAAATAAAGACTATGAAGTTAAAATGTTGGAGGATGTAGCGACTGAACTTGTTTTCTATTATAATGATCTTTGGAAATGGCAGTTTCCATTAAAATTTAAACTTTTCATGTGGCTATTGTTAGAACAAAGAATTCTCACTTGGGAAAACTTAGTTAAAAGAGGAATTCATGGCCCTAGAAGATGTATTCTCTGTGGGAATTGTGAGGAGACTGTGTATCACTTATTTGTGGAATGTAACTTCACTAAAGATATTTGGTATTTAATGCTTAAGAAATTAAAATTGAATGTTTTTTTGGGAAGGAGGACAATCTAGTGATTGTATTCTTAACTAGAAAAGAAGGAAGGGAGAAAGACTAGAAATTCCATGTTTTATCTATTGGGAGATATGGAAACATAGAAATCTTTCTATCTTTGAAGATAGACCCCTGAATAGAGACAGAGTTTGTTTTAGTATTCTATAGGATCTAGGAGAAATAAAAGTAGGACACACCACTAAGGATAGGAGGCCGATATTGATCTGTTATACTATGAAAATAGTCCATTTCTTATTTTTTAGATCAAACTTTACAAGGATCATTTTCATTGAACCTTATTTACCCAACCTTAAACATAATGGGATTTAGAAATTTAAAGATTCAATTGCCAAAGTATTAGATTTTGGAATGGAGGAGAAAAAAGGAACATAAAATAAATAAATAAAAACCACATAAATATTATCTATGTACAATGTAAGACTTAGAACTAAAACATTGATTGTGAAATACAAATCAAATTTCCAAACATTAGAAGAAATACTTGAAAAGCATCGCTCTATTAGGTCATTCCCTATAGTAACTGAATATGCATAAATATATGCAATATCATGGTATTTCCAAGGTAATTCTCTTTTGCAAACTGTATATGCTAGAATAATGACATCATCTTACCTCTTGCCTAGGTCATTCTTCCATTTTATAGACTTTGAATTATTTTAAAGGATGGAGAGTACTATGCGTAGACATGTGTTGGAAGTTTCATGCATATTGCTTATGGGTCAAAGAGAAAATTTCATTGACTTTTGCAATTTAAGAAAAAAGGAAAAAAGTCATTCACAAATGAAAGGGTTCATTGAAGGTACATAATAAACTATTTTTACATTTCAATGAATATGATTTAATTTTTAAACCTATTTGTGTGGAAGATGACCATGTTATTTTTGGATCAATTAATATTTGTCGTAGAAATGGGAGCTAAGAAGCCATTTTATTTGGCAATTAATTATAATAGATTCATCTTAGTTTTGGACGTATTAATTTTGTTGATTCATTGGGTTGGTTTTCATTGATGTCAACCCTTGAAACAATTCTGGTAACAAAGTCTGGTAGCCCCAATAGTATGGTTAAGGGACTCAATATTATTTGAGTTATTAAATTATGTATATCGGTGGATTTGCATGTAATACTATTCTAGATGGATAGTACATGTCAAGCCATTTCCGGTGATATATAGAATGTCATATAACTCCTCCTGGTTAGAGAGTTATGGCCTTGTGAAGTTGGAGAAACCTCTTGAGTTATCTAGAAGCCCCTAGAAAGTCAAAGAAGTCAAATTATTCTAGAAACCCCTAGAAGAAATTGACTAGTCAAAGTGGGTGAAACTAGTATTTAATCATGGGTTAAGTTGTTGCAATAAGAAAATAATTAAAAATAAATTAGTTGCAACTAGAAGTGGAGAGTTTTCTATTTGTATATAAAGTGGTTATAAGTGTAAAAGTGGTTAGAAGTGGGTTATCCCTAAAATAAGGAAGTTGGTTTAAGTTGGTTAGAAGATAACCCCTAGAGGAAGCTACTTGGAGAGTATAAAAAAACGACCAAGGGTATGATATTGGCACATATTGAGTATATTGAATATCTATTATAGTGTAAGTTTTATTGCAGGTACTCATTGATACATTTGAATTTACGCAAGTCTAAGGTAGCACGAAGGGTTGAAAACAAAAGTTTCGGAGTTGCAGAAATAATGAAAAACCCTAGTTTTTTTAGGTGTATGTGGGATGAAATGGAAGAGGTTGCATACATATGATGGTTGGCAGTATAAAAGGGCATGTATAGTTGGAAAGGCCATGAAATCTTGTCTTGTTGAGGGTGTTAAGTTCTCAGAGTCTGAAAGAAAGTTCCCAAGAAGGTATATAGTGATCAAGTACAATATATCTATCTACAGGTTCAAAAGGTAAGTCTTAATTTTATGAGTAGTTGGATATTTTTGTCTACATGAGACATGGCTATGGGGGTTTGAGGATTTTCCCTAGAGAGGCTATTGGTTGTATGGAACTTACTGTATAATTCAGATCTATAAAATTACAGTTTTGGTATATCTAAAATTTATCATTGGTACATCTTGTTAGTGTTAAGGCATATCTTGTATTTCTTGGGACATGGTTGAGGGATTTTGTTGTACACGGATGAGGGATTTTGGTTATGAAGTGGTTGTGAAGTTGTTTTTGAAGTTTGAGGATGCATATCAGTGAGGGTTTGATGTATATTCCATGTGAGGGTTATTCCAAATGATCATGATTGAATACACATGTATGGAACATGACTAGAGAGATATAGATGCACTTGGTTAAGGGATATGTATAATGGTGTATGCATAGGGCACAACTAGCGATTAGTGAAATGTTGTAGTTTGATTTGATAGAGGCAACAAAGTGTCTGAGTTTCAGAAAAAATGAAAAATCTAGCTTTCTGAAGGTGTACTCGGGCTACAGTATAGATATGCCACGTACATATGCAGGCGACAGTATAGACATGGCACATACATACACGATGTGCAACATATAAAGGTTGATTACAGATTGTTGGCACATATTAGTATAGGTTTACAGTGGTATATCTCATAGTGAAAGTGTGGCAGTGGTTTCAACATTTCACTTATATTTCATGGCAGTTGGATGGGGAAAGGATAGGTGGTTGTAGCCACCTTCTGGTTGTATCCGGAGAACATAGGGGATTGTAGCCTCCTTCTGGTTGTAACCATATAATTGGGGAGTTGGAGCTTCCCTCAGGTTGTAGCTTGAAAATATAGGGGGTTGGAGCCTCCTTCCAGTTACAGCTAGAGAACAAAGGAATTTGATGCTTCCAATGAATGAAATTCTTAAAGACATATAAGAAAAATAATTATGTGGTTTTCTCCCGGATTAGGTTTCCACATAAAAATACTAGTGTAATGTGTACGTGTATGATTGCTCATTGTTCATTTTTCATTTATTTTGCACTTGTTGAATGATAATGGTAAATTTATCATAAAGATAAACAACACTCATATATTGTGGTTAAAAAAGGATTTAATTGATCTATTACTGATTCACCCTCACTTTCAATAATCCAACAATTGGAATCAAAGAAGGTTCCTTCAAAAATCAATTTAACCACTGAAAGGTAGATCATGGAGAGAAATAGTAGGTATAAAAATGGAATACCACAGCTTGATGGACAAAACTATGCATTCTGGAGTAGAAGGATGAAAATATATGTACAAGCACAGGGATTTGAGGTTTTGAAATCAGTTGTAGATGGATATAAAGAACCTGTCATTCCTCCAACAAATGAAAATGGAAGGAAACTCAGTCTAAAAAATTCAAAAGMAAAAAATGCACTTTTGAATCRTCTGGTTGATTCAATATATGTCAAAGTTATGCGTTGCAGCTCCACAAAGGATATTTGGGACAAACTTCAGAATGTCTATGAAGGAGATGCAAAATTCAAGGTAAAAAATATTCAAACTTACAAAGGTCAATTTGAACAACTGAAGATGAAGGAAGATGAGAATATTGCATCTTACTTCTTACAATTTTATGAATCAGTGAATTCAATTAGATGATTGGGAGAAGATGTTGATGAATCTATAATTGTTCAAAAGGTACTAAGATCTCTTCCAATGAGATTTGATCCTAAGATACCATCACTAGAAGAAAGAACATATATAGATTCAATAAGCATGGATGAACTACATGGAATTTTCACAACCTATGAAATGAGAACCGAACAGGAGAATCTAGCTACAAAAGAAGCAACATTCAAAGCATATAAGAAGTCAAAGAAAAAGGGAAATAAAAAAAAAAATATTTAGATAGCAATAGTAGTGACATCTCAAAAGACAATAAAGAAGTAGACAACTTCATCAGAAGACTGAAAAAGGGAACCAACGATAAATATAGAAGTAAAATTCCATTGATTTGTTTTATGGTATTTGTAATTTTGCTAACAAATGTCTCCATAGGAAAAAGAAAAGAAATGAAGAAGATGATTCAAATAGGAAAAAAATGTACAAAGGAAAGAAAACCAAAAACAAATTCTTTAAGAAACGCTTTTGCACAAAGAAGATAACACCTCATCAGACAAAGATGAAGACAATGAAAGTGAGATAGAAAGGGTTCTATTCATGGAAGTAGAAGAATCTAATGAAGAAGGAACCGAATAATAATATGAATAGGAAGAAGTTGACTACAAAGAAGAATTTATGAGTGCCATAGAAGTTATAAAAAGGGAAAAGAAGAAAAATAAGCCACTACAGGAAGAACTAAAAAGAAAAGAGGAATATCAAAGTTCCAACTCCAAAGAAATTGAATATATGATCACTAAATTGAAAATCCAAGTTGAAGAAGACAAAATAATTGAAGAAGCACTCAAATAACGGTTGGAAGAAAATGACAGGATCATTGGAAGTTTGGAAGCAGAGATTGTCACATTGAGAAAAGACCTTCAAAAGAAAAACATGCAGAAAAGATAAAAAGTTTTGGACGATATTATCAACAGTCAAAGACCAAATCATGACAAGTTTGGACTTGGATACATTCAGACTGAAAAGGGATCAGGCTCCAAAACAAAATATCAAGAAACACAACCAAGATGCCATGTAGAGACATTCATAGGAGACACTAAGTTCTATAAGGAATATCATAGAGACACTCCACCCAGAATATTCATATTTCAGAATCAGCGAGAGTCAGAAACAAGAAGGCCTCAAGAAGAAGAAGGGCTCAGAAGAGTAACTTATTTTAGAATATATGCAACTCCTAGGTATTAAACTATCTTTATTGTTTTATTTTATTCATGTACACATTTTGGACATAAGTCTATGAATTGTAGAGCTAATAACAAGAACATAGACAACCATGAAAGTTATGCACATAATGGTTATTCAAGAAGTCCAAGTGAAACACAAAGAAGAAGATACAACATGTTTGAATCCTTGAGAACTGAAGTGGAATGCTACAAGTGCAACAAATTTCGACACATGGACAAAGATTGTAGAATGACAGCCCCTATTAGAGAATCAAAAATAAATAAAAACAGTCACATAAAGGAACCTTAGTAGAGAATATGGATAATAAAGAAGAATCAGTATAAAAATGAAGAATGCACACTCGCTCTACAAGATAAACATAAGAAACGTAGATGGTATGTTGACAGTGGATGCTCAAAGAACATGACAGGTGACGAGGACAAGTTTCTAACCTTGAAAAAAGAAAGAAATGGATTAGTTTCCTTTGGAAACTACGACTCATCTAGAATCATTGGAATAGGCACAATCAGAATTGGAAACAAGGATACCAAGGAAATAAAAAATCTACTAGTGGAAGATATGAAACATAATCTTCTAAGTGTAATTAAAATGTGTGACCAAGGTCTCAAACTTGTGTTTGATTCACAAAAGTGTGAGATAAGAAAAGAGGGTTCAAGAAAATTGGTTGCAATAGCTACAAGAACTTCAAACACCAATATATGTATTAAGTGAAATTGGAAATGAAAAATGTTTTCTAGGAAAAGAAGATGAAGGTTTGTTATGGCACAAAAGAATGTGTCACAAAAACTTTGATAACCTTTTTGATGTAAGAAAAAAGGAAGCATTCAGAGAAATTCCCTAGATCACGAAGCCAACCAACACCTTATGCAAGCATTGTCAACAAGGAAATCAAACAAATACCAAATTCAAATCAAAGGAATAATCCACAAAAAGACTATTGGAAATTGTGTGGACCAACTAGAACAAAGGGTTTAAAAGGTGAGAAATATTTTATGTCATTGGTTGATGATTATACACGTACGAATACAGTTTTTTTTCTCAGGAAGAAGTCAGAAGCATTTGAGAACTTCAAGTTATACAAGGAAATGGTTGAAAATGAAATGGATTCAAAAATAAAATGTTTGAGATCCGATAATGGAAGAGAGTTTACTTCGAATAAATTTATGTATTTCTACAAAAAACATGGAATAAAAAGGAAATTATTCATTTCTAGGACAACTCAACAAAATGGAATTGCCGAAAGGAAGAACATGATAGTGCATGAAATGACTTGAACTATGTTAATGGATTCAAAGTTGAAAGATGTCTTTTGGGAAGATGCAATGCATACAACAATTCATATTCAAAATATAGTAATGATAAAAAAAATAGTGATAAAACTCCTTACGAGCTATGGAAAGGAAGACCAGTAAATGTGAAGAACTTCAAATCTTTTGGAAACAAATTCTACATCAAAAGAGATTATGGAAGAATGGGAAAGTTTGATTCTCATGTGGACAAAGGCATAGTTGTTGGGTATTCGAGTACAAGGAACACATACAAATGTTTCAATCTAAGGATCAACAAAGTTGTGGAAACCATCAATGTGACGGTTGATGAGAAAAGTGGATGAAGAATAAAGGAAGAAGAAAAGGAATCAATGGAACAGGTTCATAAAGAAGAATAAAAGGATGAAAAAGTAGTAGAAGTGGAAGATGAATAAGATCGGTTAGAAGTAGAAGAGAAAGAACAACAAGTACCTCCAAAGAAACTTAGAAAATGAATACAGAAGAATTATCCATCATATCAGATTATCATGAAAAAATATGCATGAGTTAAGACTAGAAGAAGAATTTGTTCACTAGAACAACCACACCTAGCACTCTTATCTTTGATTGATCCAAACAACTTTGAATAAGCCAGGAAGGATGAATTCTAGATTAAATCCATGGATGAAGAGTTTGATCAGATAGAGAAGAATGACACTTGGGAATTGGTTCTGAGGCCAAAGTAAAAGAATGTGATCAGAACAAAGTGGGTTTTTAGAAATAAATTGAATGAAGACGAATAAGTTACCATGAACAAAGATAGATTGGTATGTAAAGGATACACACAAGTTGAAGGTATTGACTTTGAAGAGATGGTTTCCCTAGTTGCCGGAATGGAAGAAATCATATTTATCTTAGCTTATGCATGATCCAAGAATATTAAAGTGTATCAGATGGACATGAAATCATACTTCCTGAATGGGGATCTAGAACAAGAAGTCTAAATTGAACAACCATAAGAATTTCAGTTGCTAGAAAATGAATATTATGTTTGCAGGTTGAAAAAGGCATTGTGTGATTTAAAACAAGACTCCAGAGCATGGTATTATAGACTAGACAAATATCTACAACAACATGTGTTCAAGAAAGGAAATGAAGACAACAACCTCTACATCAAGGTAACTCAAGATAGTATTTTGTTAATTGAAGTTTATGTTGATGATATTATTTTTGGAAGTGATCATGAGAGGATGAGGAATTTTTTTTCAAAGGATATGAAAAATGAATTTGAAATGTCATTACTTGAAGAATTATCCTTCTTTTTGGGTCTTCAAATATTTCAAAGCAACCAATGCATTTTTATTTCTCAAACCAAGTATATCAGAGAAATTCTAAATAGGTTTGGAATGGAAGATTGCAAACCAATTGT
>JASDQU010585552.1:50400-64062 GCA_032191745.1 Picea mariana | reverse complement strand
GATTGGGGGGGGAAGAGATTCACATTGTTAAGGATGATAGTCTAAAGGTTCGGGGGATTGGGGGGAGCTTAATTTATCATATGGTAGAGGGGGTCATATGGGAGAGGGGTGCATATCTTCGGAAGGGAGCTATACTTGAGAGAGCATGGAGGTTGTTGATTTGGGTATTGTCCCACATATTGGCTCTGAACCTGTCGATTCCAACAAATGCTTTACGATATCTACCATTTCTATGAATGCAGGGCCTGCAGCTTTTGTAGGGGTCCCATAGAGCTCGAACTATCTATCTTTCCATGGATTTTCTTAGGTTGGGCCATCTGTTGTTATTGTGGAACAGGGGGAGGAGATTCACCACATATATTCAGGGGATATTGATGTTTCGGGAGAACAATTATGTGGAGAAAGGGATCACCTAGTTGTGTTGACTAAGGTCGAAGAATTTATTGTTGATCGTGTGTCATCTTATAGAGAGATCCTCGCCAGAACACCTTTGTCGATTTTTTATGGAGGGAAGTTAATACAAAAGCCTATGGGAAAGAAGAGTAAAGAGATGATCCCTTTGAAACCTATGTCACACAGTCTGGGGGGCAAGGATTCATTGACAAAAGGGGTTGTACGTGAAGGTCTCGAAAAAGATTTCTCACCTTTAAAGACTATAAGTGCTAGGAATATAGGGAATGAGAAGCATCTTGGTGAGTCTAATTGTTACACAGTGGTTGATGGTCTGAGGGTGCTTAGAGCACAAAAACCCATGGAAAGAGTAAAAAAATGATTGTGGCCACTTTAAATGTGAGAGGATTGGGGGGAAACTCCAAGTACGTAGCCCTAAAAAGAATTTTAATTTTAGTGAAACGTGATGTATTGCTTATACATGAAACTATGGTTGGGGTGGAAAAAGCAAGGGATATTTTTGTTAAATTGTTACCACACTGTTTTTTTGGTGGAGTGGACTCCACAGATCTCTCTGGTGGGATGATCTCAGCATGGAATCCAAGGAAAGATGATTTTTCTGCTTACTTGATCCCTGCAGGGATTCTACTGGAGGGACATGTAAAACACCTTACAGAAATTTTAAGGTTATCAACTTCTATGGTCTGTATTCTGACAGAGAGGTCTTTTGGGAGGCTATCAAGAGTGAAGGTATTTTCAAAGATCAAAATTTATTCCTGGGGGCCGATCTCAACTTCACTACCTCATTCAGAGAGGTTTGGGGTGAACATTATAGAGTATATCCTTTACAACCATACTTTAGTAAGTTGCTACAAGAGGAGGGGATGGTGGATGTTGAACCATAAAAACTATTGCCTACATGGAGAAATGGTAGAGGAGGATAGGATTTTATTGCCAAGAGGCCGGATTGATTTCTAATTTCTAAGGACCTTATGACCATAGGATTTAGATACAGATCTGTAGTGCATAATCTAAATATTTTTTATCATATGCCAACAATTCTACAATTGGAAAAAGATAATAGAGAGGTCAATTTCCCCTTTAAGTTTAATTCTATTTGGTTGGATGAGACAGAATTTGTAAAATCTTGTCAAGTCCAACTGGGTTGGACTGTTGGCAACAATGACCTTAAATACTATGGATTCATTGGTACAAAAGCTAAAGTTACTCAAGACCATGATGATTAATTGGGAAAAAAAGAAAAATCTAAAAGAAAGGGAAGAATTGGTTAAGTTGGAAGTAGAATTAGATATAAGTTACTCAAATCATCCTAGTGGATTTGAGAATGAGGTAGAAAAATAGTTGATTTCTGCAAAAGAGAAAAGAAAAATAGTTCTATTGAGACAAGAAGAGGAAACATGGAGGAAGAAGATTCGACTGAATTGGCTGACATCAGGTGATAGAAACACTAAATGTTTTCATGCCTATGCTAACTCTAGGAAACAGATCAATACCATATAGGAGTTGTCCAAGGAGGATGGGACAATGATATATAGAAATCAAGATCTACAAAAGGAAGCAGTTGGATTCTTTCAAAATATTTTCTTGGCCCACCCTAACCTTTCCATTACTGATCAACTTGCAATCTTAAGGAATTATCCAAGGATGTTCACAGAAGAAGAGAGTCAAAGATTAACCTTACCTGTAACTTCAGCAGAAGTTTTGTCAATTCTCAAAGGATTTAAAGCTTCAAAAAGTCTTGGGCCATATGGATGGATTGTAGAGTTTTTTCTGGCCTTTTTTGACATTCTGGGTGATGAATTAGTGGAGATGTTTGAAGAATCAAGAAAGAAAGGTAGGGTTTCAGAAGCATTGAATGCAACATTTCTTTCTCTGATTCCAAAGAGTGAGAATCCATGAGATTTTGGAGATTATAGGCCTATAGAAATTTGTAACCTGATGTACAAAATCATTACAAAAATTATTGCCAACATAATTAAATCATCTATGTCCTATGGTATCTCAAAGGAACAATTTGGCTTTCTAGAGGGCAGGCAAATCACCGATGCCACTGGCATAGTTCAGGAAGCATTGCATAGTATTAAGGTTAAAAATATCAAAGCTATGGTACTTAAACTAGACATGATAAAGGCATATGACAACATTGACTAGGGTTTCCTAAGACTTATGTTGTTACAGGTGGGAATGAGCTTAGAAGCAGTTGATTGGATCATGGGGTGTGTAACCTCTGCAAACTTTGTTGTATTAATTAATGACAAGCCTACATAATTTTTTTAAACGTATAAGGGGATTAAGAAAAGGGTTCCCATTATCCCCTTTACTCTTTCTTCTTGTTGTGGAAGGCTTAACTTGTTGAGTGGAATTTATATAAGGATCTTTTAGAATTGTTCAGTAAAGCAACTGAGATGGCCTTTAGTCCACAAAAATCAATTTTTCTTGAAGATGGATGGACAACAGAGGATTTATCTTTATTGAAGGAGATTCTTCCTTTTGATGTAAAATTAGTAGATGCAGGTTTCAAGTATCTTGGTTGTTTCCTCAAACCAAACTGTTATAATAAGGCTGATTGGTATTGGTTGGTGAGAAAGTTTGTGAAAAGGATTGTAAATTGTAGCCTAAGATGGTTAAGCTTAGGGGGAAGCATGACACTTGTTAAAGTTGTGCTTGAAAGTATACCTGTGTATTGGCTTTCTCTGGCCAAGATTCCAAAAAGTATACTCAATATTATCAGAAGGCGAATGTTCAGTTTTATGTGGTGTAGAAAAAAGGAAAAAGAAGGGATTCATTTGATAAGCTCGGATAAGATAGATAAAACTAAAAATCTAGGGGGTGGGGTATAAAAAATATCTTTACTTTTGGGAAAGCCCTTGAAGAAAAATGTTTGTGGAGGTGCCTCGTGGTACCTGGGCTTTGGAATGAGGTAATTGTTAGTAAATATATTAGGAATAAGTATGTGGTTGCATGGCTTAGGCAAGGAAGTAGAAAGTGGACCGATGGCTCTAATATTTGGAGGGCACTCACATCGTATTTAAATATTTTAAATGATTGGATGGTGTAGAATCTAGGAGATGGAAGGGATGTTAGAATTGGTACTGATCCCATGGTTGGGTCACGTAATTTTTATCAACTCTCAAGGAATCTTATCTTAAAACTAAAGGATATAGGAGTAAGTAAGAACTATGGATTTGGAAAATTCTAGACATACAGGGTGGATAAAGGAAGAGGTTTTAGGATTGGAAGGAGACACAAATGATGAGTGGACTAAATATGTTATAGGTTTAGTTAGTTTGAGTGTTGAACTGAATAATGACAAAGACTTATTAATGTGGTCCTGGGATACCAAAAGTGGAAAAGTAAGTGCAAAGAAAGACTATGGAGTGAAAATTTTGGAGGATGTAGCGACTGAACTTGTTTTCTGGTATAATGATCTTTGGAAATGGCAATTTCCATTAAAAGTTAAACTTTTTATGTGGCTATTGTTAGAACAAAGAATTCTCACTTGGGAAAACTTAGTTAAAAGAGGAATTCATGGCCCTAGAAGATGTATTCTCTGTGGGAATTGTGAAGAGACTGTGTATCACTTATTTGTGGAATGTAACTTCACTAAAGATATTTGGTATTTAATGCTTAAGAAATTAAAATTGAATGTTTTTTGGGAAGGAGGACAATCTAGTGATTGTATTCTTAACTGGAAAAGAAGGAAGGGAGAAAGACTATAAATTCCATGTTTTATCTATTGGGAGATCTGGAAACATAGAAATCTTTCTATCTTTGAAGATAGACCCCTGAATAGAGACAGAGTTTGTTTTAGTATTCTATAGGATCTAGGAGAAATAAAAGTCAGACACACCACTAAGGATAGGAGGCCGATATTGATCTGTTATACTGCGACAATAGTCCATTTCTCATTTTTTAGATCAAACTTTACAAGGATCATTTTCATTGAACCTTATTTACCCAACCTTAAACATAATGGGATTTAGAAATTTAAAGATTCAATTTCCAAAGTATTAGATTTTGGAATGGAGGAGAAAAAAGGAACATAAAATAAATAAATAAAAACCACATTAATATTATCTATGTACAATGTAAGACTTAGAACTAAAACATTGATTGTGAAATACAAATCAAATTTCCAAACATTAGAAGAAATACTTGAAAAGCATCGCTCTATTAGGTCATTCCCTATAGTAACTGAATATGCATAAATATATGCAATATCATGGTATTTCCAAGGAAATTCTCTTTTGCAAATTGTATATGCTAGAATAATGACATCATCTTACCTCTTGCCTAGGTCATTCTTCCATTTTATAGAATTTGAATTATTTTAAAGGATGGAGAGTACTATGCATAGACATGTGTTGGAAGTTCCATGCATATTGTTTATGGGTCAAAGAGAAAATTTCATTGACTTTTGGAATTTAAGAAAAAAGGAAAAAAGTCATTCACAAATGAAAGGGTTCATTGAAGGTACATAATAAACTATTTTTACATTTCAATGAATATGATTTAATTTTTAAACCTATTTGTGTGGAAGATGACCATGTTATTTTTGGATCAATTAATATTTGTCGTAGAAATGGGAGCTAAGAAGCCATTTTATTTGGCAATTAATTATAATAGATTCATCTTAGTTTTGGACTTATTAATTTTGTTGATTCATTGGGTTGGTTTTCTTTGATGTCAACCCTTGAAACAAGTCTGGTAACAAAGTCTGGTAGCCCCAATAGTATGGTTAAGGGACTCAATATTATTTGAGTTATAAAATTATGTATATTGGTGGATTTGCATGTAATACTATTCTAGATGGATAGTACATGTCAAGCCATTTCCGTTGATATATAGAATGTCATATAACCCCTCCTGGTTAGAGAGTTATGGCCTTGTGAAGTTGGAGAAACCTCTTGAGTTATCTAGAAGCCCCTAGAAAGTCAAATAAGTCAAATTATTCTAGAAACCCCTAGAAGAAATTGACTAGTCAAAGTGGGTGAAACTAGTATTTAATCATGGGTTAAGTTGTTGCAATAAGAAAATAATTAAAAAAAAATTAGTTGCAACTAGAAGTGGGGAGTTTTCTATTTGTATATAAAGTGGTTATAAGTGTAAAAGTGGTTAGAAGTGGGTTATCCCTAAAATAAGGAAGTTGGTTTAAGTTGGTTAGAAGATAACCCCTAGAAGAAGCTACTTGGAGAGTATAAAAAAAAGACCAAGGGTATGATATTGGCACATATTGAGTATATTGAATATCTATTATAGTGTAAGTTTGATTGTAGGTACTCATTGATAAATTTGAATTTACGCAAGTCTAAGGTAGCACGAAGGGTTGAAAACGAAAGTTTCGGAGTTGCAGAAATAATGAAAAACCCTAGTTTTTTTAGGTGTATGTGGGATGCAATGGAAGAGGTTGCATACGCATGATGGTTGGCAGTATAAAAGGGCATGTATAGTTGGAAAGGCCATGAAATCCTGTTTTGTTGAGGGTGTTAAGTTCTCAGAGTCTGAAAGCAAGTTCCCAAGAAGGTATATAGTGATCAAGTACAATATATCTATCTATAGGTTCAAAAGGTATGTCTTAATTTTATGAGTAGTTGGATATTTTTGTCTACATGAAACATGGCTATGGGGTTTTGAGGATTTTCCCTAGAGAGGCTATTGGTTACTGTATAATTCATATCTATAAAATTACAGTTTTGGTATATCTAAAATTTATCATTGGTACATCTTGTTAGTGTTAAGGCATATCTTGTATTTCTTGGGACATGGTTGAGGGATTTTGTTGTACACGGATGAGGGATTTTGGTTATGAAGTGGTTGTGAAGTTGTTTTTGAATTTTGAGGATGCATATCAGTGAGGGTTTGATGTCTATTCCATGTGAGGGTTATTCCAAATGATCATGATTGAATACACATGTATGGAACTTGAATAGAGAGATATAGATGCACTTGGCTAAGGGATATGTATAATGGTGTATGCATAGGGCACAACTAGAGATTAGTGAAAGGTTGTAGTTTGATTTGATAGAGGCAACAAAGTGTCTGAGTTTCAGAAAAAATGAAAATTCTAGCTTTCTGAAGGTGTACTCAAGCTACAGTATAGATATGCCTCGTACATATGCAGGTGGCAGTATAGACATGGCACATACATACACGATGTGCAACATATAAAGGTTGATTACATATTGTTGGCACATATTAGTATAGGTTTACAGTGGTATATCTCATAGTGAAAGTGTGGTAGTGGTTTCCACATTTCACTTATATTTCATGGCAGTTGGATGGAGAAAGGATAGGTGGTTGTAGCCACCTTCTGGTTGTATCTAGAGAACATAGGGGATTGTAGCCTCCTTCTAGTTGTAACCATATAATTGGGGAGTTGGAGATTCCCTTAGGTTGTAGCCTGAAAATATAGGGGGTTGGAGCCTCCTTCCAGTTACAGCTAGAGAACAAAGGAATTTGATGCTTCCAATGAATGCAATTCTTAAAGACATATAAGAAAAATAATTATGTGGTTTTCTCCCGGATTAGGTTTCCACGTAAAAATACTAGTGTAATGTGTACGTGTATGATTGCTCATTGTTCATTGTTCATTTATTCTTCACTTGTTGAATGATAATGGTAAATTTATCATAAAGATAAACAACACTCATATATTGTGGTTAAAAAAGGATTTAATTGATCTATTACTGATTCACCCTCACTTTCAATAATCCAACAATTGGAATCAAAAAAGGTTCCTTCAAAAATCAATTTAACCACTGAAAGGTAGATCATGGAGAGAAATAGTAGGTATAAAAATGGAATACCACAGCTTGATGGACAAAACTATGCATTTTGGAGTAGAAGGATGAAAATATATGTACAAGCATAGGGATTTGAGGTTTTGAAATCAGTTGTAGATGGATATAAAGAACCTGTCATTCCTCCAACAAATGAAAATGGAAGGAAACTCAGTCTAAAAATTCAAAAGAAAAAAATGCACTTTTGAATCGTCTGGTTGATTCAATATATGTCAAAGTTATGCGTTGCAGCTCCACAAAGGATATTTGGGACAAACTTCAGAATGTCTATGAAGGAGATGCAAAATTCAAGGTAAAAAATATTCAAACTTACAAAGGTCAATTTGAACAACTGAAGATGAAGGAAGATGAGAAAATTGCATCTTACTTCTTACAATTTTATGAAACAGTGAATTCAATTAGATGATTGGGAGAAGATGTTGATGAATCTATAATTGTTCAAAAGGTACTAAGATCTCTTCCAATGAGATTTGATCCTAAGATATCATCACTAGAAGAAATAACATATATAGATTCAATAAGCATGGATGAACTACATGGAATTTTCACAACCTATGAAATGAGAACCGAACAGGAAAATCTAGCTACAAAAGAAGCAACATTCAAAGCATATAAGAAGTCAAAGAAAAAGGGAAATAAAAAAAAAATCCAGATAGCAACAGTAGTGACATCTCAAAAGACAATGAAGAAGTAGACAACTTCATCAGAAGACTGAAAAAGGGAACCAACGATAAATATAGAAGTAAAATTCCATTGATTTGTTTTATGGTATCTGTAATTTTGCTAACAAATGTCTCCATAGGAAAAAGAAAAGAAATGAAGAAGATGATTCAAATAGGAAAAAAATGTACAAAGGAAAGAAAACCAAAAACAAATTCTTTAAGAAACGCTTTTGCACAAAGAAGATAACACCTCATCAGACGAAGATGAAGACAATGAAAGTGAGATAGAAAGGGTTCTATTCATGGAAGTAGAAGAATCTAATGAAGAAGGAACCGAATAATAATATGAAGAGGAAGAAGTTGACTACAAAGAAGAATTGATGAGTGCCATAGAAGTTATAAAAAGGGAAAAGAAGAAAAATAAGCCACTACAGGAAGAACTAAAAAGAAAAGAGGAATATCAAAGTTCCAACTCCGAAGAAATTGAATATATGAACACTAAATTGAAAATCCAAGTTGAAGAAGACAAAATAATTGAAGAAGCACTCAAATAACGGTTGGAAGAAAAAGACAAGATCATTGGAAGTTTGGAAGCAGAGATTGTCACATTGAGAAAAGACCTTCAAAAGAAAAACATGCAGAAAAGATAAAAAGTTTTGGACGATATTATCAACAGTCAAATACCAAATCATGACAAGTTTGGACTTGGATACATTCAGACTGAAAAGGGATCAGGATCCAAAACAAAATATCAAGAAACACAACCAAGATGCTATGAAGAGACAGTAAGAGGAGACACTAATTTCTATAAGAAATATCATAGAGACACTCCACCCAGAAGATTCATATTTCAGAATGAGCAAGAGTCAGAAACAAAAAGGCCTCAAGAAGAAGAAGGGTTCAAAAGAGTAAGTTATTTTAGAATATATGAAACTCCTAGGTATTAAACTATCTTTCTTGTTTTATTTTATTCATGTACACATTTTGGACATAAGTCTATGAATTGTAGAGCTAATAACAAGAACATAGACAACCATGAAAGTTATGCATAGAATGGTTATTCAAGAAGGCCAAGTGAAACATAGAAAATAAGATACAACATGTTTCAATCCTTGAGAACTGAAGTAGAATACTACAAGAGAAACAAATTTGGACACATGGACAAAGATTGTAGAATCACAGTCCATATTGGAGAATAAAAAATAAATAAAATAGCCACAGAAAGGAACCTTAGCGGAAAATATGGATAAGAAAGAAGAATCAGTATAAAAATGAAGAATGCACACCACTCTACAAGATAAACATAAGAAATGTAGATGGTATGTTGATAGTGGATGCTCAAAGAACATGGCAGGTGACCAGGACAATTTTCTAACCTTGAAAAAAGAAAGAGATGGATTAGTTTCCTTTGGAAACGACGACTCATCTAGAATCATTGGAATAGGCACAGTTAGAATTGGAAACAAGGATACCAAGGCAAAAAAATTTCTACTAGTGGAAGATATGAAACATAATCCTCTAAGTGTAATTAAAATGTGTGACCAAGGTCTCAAACTTGTGTTTGATTCACAAAAGTGAGAGATAAGAAAATAGGGTTCAAGAAAATTGGTTGCAATAGCTACAAGAACTTCAAGCACCAATATATGTATTAAGTGAAATTGGAAATGAAAAATGTTTTCTAGGAAATGAAGATGAAGGTTCATTATGGCACAAAAGAATGTGTCACATAAACTTTGATAACCTTGTCAAAGTTAGAAAAAAGGAAGCAGTCAGAGAAATTCCCTAGATCACAAAGCCAACCAACACCTTATGCAAGCATTGTCAACAAGGAAATCAAACAAATACCAAATTCAAATCAAAGAAATAATCCACAAAAAGACCACTGAAAATTGTGTGGACCAACTAGAACAAAGGGTTTAAAAGGTGAGAAATATTTTATGTTATTGGTTGATGATTATACACGTATGACTGCAGTTTTTTTTCTCAAAAAGAAGTCAGAAGCATTTGAGAACTTCAAGGTATACAAGAAAATGGTTGAAAATGAAATGGATTCAAAAATCAAATGTTTGAGATCCGATAATGGAAGAGAGTTTACTTCAAATGAATTTATTTATTTCTACAAAAAGCATGGAATAGAAAGGAAATTATTCATTTCTAGGACAACTCAACAAAATGGATTTGTCGAAAGGAAGAACATGATAGTACATGAAATGGCTCGAACTATGTTAATGGATTCAAAGTTGAAAGATGTATTTTGGGAAGATGCAATGCATACAACAATTCATATTCAAAATATAGTAATGCTAAAAAAAAAACAGTGATAAAACTCCTTACGAGCTATGGAAAGGAAGACCAGTAAATGTGAAGCACTTCAGATCTTTTGGAAGCAAATGCCACATCAAAAGAGATTATGGAAGAATGGGAAAGTTTTATTCTCATGTGGACAAAGTCATAGTTGTTGGGTATTCAAGTACAAGGAACACATACAAATGTTTCAATCTAAGGCTCAACAAAGTTGTGGAAACCATCAATGTGATGGTTGATGAGACAAGTGGACAAAGAATAAAGGAAGAAGAAAAGGAATCAATGTAATAGGTTCACAAAGAAGAAGAAAAGGATGAAAAAGTAGTAGAAGTGGAAGATGAATAAGATTAGTTAGAAGTAGAAGAGAAAGAACAACAAGTACCTCGAAAGAAACCTAGAAAACGAATACAGAAGAATCATCCATCAGATCAGATTATCATGAAAAAAAATGCATGATTTGAGACTAGAAGAAGAATTTGTTCACTAGAACAACTACACCTAGCACTCTTATCTTCGATTGAGCCAAACAACTTTGAATAAGCTAGAAAGGATGAATTCTAGTTAAAATCCATGGATGAAGAGTTTGATTGGATAGAGAAGAATGACACTTGGGAATTGGTTCTGAGGCCAAAGTACAAGAATGTGATCAGAACAAAGTGGGTTTTCAGAAATAAATTGAATGAAGACGAACAAGTTACCACGAACAAAGCTAGATTGGTATGTAAAGGATACACACAAGTTGAAGGTATTGACTTTGAAGAGATGGTTTCCCTAGTTTCCAAAATGGAATAAATCAGATTTATCTTAGCTTATGCATTCTACAAGAATATTAAAGTGTATCAGATGGACATGAAATCATACTTCCTGAATGGGGATCTAGAACAAGAAGTCTAAATTGAACAACCAGAAGAATTTCATTTGTTAGAAAATGAATATTATGTGTGTAGGTTGAAGAAGACATTGTGTGATCTAAAACAAGACTCCAGAGCATGGTATTCTAGATTGGAAAAATATCTACAACAACATGGGTTCAAAAAAGGAAATGAAGACAACAACCTCTACATGAAGGTAACTCAAGATAGTATTTTGTTAATTGAAGTTTATGTTGATGATATTATTTTTGGAAGTGATCATGAGAGGATGATGAATTTTTTTTCAAAGGATATGCAAAATGAATTTGAAATGTCATTACTTGAATAATTATCCTTATTTTTGGGTCTTCAAATATTTCAAAGCAACCAAGGCATTTTTATTTCTCAAACCAAGTATATCAGAGAAATTCTAAATAGGTTTGGAATGGAAGATTGCAAACCAATTGTAAGTTAAGTAAAGATAATGATTCAAATTCTACAGATCGAAGGCACTATAGGTCAATGATTGAAATATTACTTTATGTGACAACATCCAGACCAGATGTAATGCAGATAGTTGGACAGGTGGCACTATTTCAAACAGCACCAAAGGAATCACATGTTCTAGCAGTAAAGAGGATATTCATATATATCAAGGGTTCATAAGAGTTTGAATTATGGTATCCAAAACGAAAAGATATATCACTTATTTCCTACATAGATGCAGATTAGTAAGGTTGCATTGATGCCTGAAGAAGTACAAGTGGAGCAGTGTTCTACTTGGGTGAGTGTTTGGTATCTTAGCCAAGAAAGATACATACACCAGTATCACTGTCTACAACCAAAGAAAAGTATATTGAAGCAACAACATGTTGTACACAGGTTCTATGGATGAAACAAACTTTGATAGATATACATGTTGGGTATGATGAGCCCATTCTGATATATTGTGATAATACAAGTGACATCAATATTTCAAAGAATACTGTGCTACACTCCATGATGAAGCAAATTCTAATCAAGTATCATTTTCTACAGGAACAAGTTGCAAAGAAGAACATTCGAGTTGAGTATGTTGGAACCAAAGAACAAATTGCATACATCCTTACAAAACTACTTCCGAGGGAAGCCTTTGAGTATCTTCGTTAGAAAATTGGCATAGTTTCTACCCCACAATGAATTTTGAATGATATTATTATATGTATTAGATTTACATGAGGAAGCACCATAAAGAGGATAGTTCAGTTTAGGGGAGCAGTTTCAAGAAGAGTTTAGTCAGGGGGAGTAGCCCTAAAGACAGTTCAGTTAGGGGGAGTAACCCTGATGGGAAGTTACCCTTTCCATTGATATCAAAGGGGGAGAGATTCGTCATATGCATGGATAGAGAGTTATTTCTTGGAGAGATAGAGAACAAAGGCATGTTTCAAGGGGGAGTGATGGTCACAAGGCGAGCATGAGAAATATGACTTCAATGTTGCATCAGAGTGTTTCCATCAATTCCAAAGGGGGGGATTGTTGATTAATTGGGTTATTTTTCATTGATGTCAATCCTTGAAGCAAGTCCGGTAGAAAATTATGGTATCCCCAATAGTATGGTTAAGGGACTAAATATTGTTTGAGATATAAATTTATGAAGATCAGTGTATTTGCAGGTACGACTATTCTAGATGGATAGTACATGTCATGCTATTTTCGATGATATGTGGAACATCACATAACTCCTCACGGTTAGGGAGTTATGGCCTTGTGAAGTTGGAGAACCTAATGTCAAAGAAGTCAAATTATTCTAGGAACTTGTAGAAGAAGTTGACTAGTCAAAGTGGATGAAACTAGGAGTTAATCATGGGTTAAGTTGTTTCAATAAGAAAATAATTAAAAACAAATAAGTTGCAACTAGAAGTGGAGAGTTTACTATTTATGGATAAAGTGGTTACAAGAGGACAAGTGGTTAGAAGTGGGTTATCCCTAAAAGAAGGAAGTTGGGTTAAGTTGGTTAGAAGGTAACCCCTAGAGGAAGCTACTTGGAGAGTATAAATAAGAGATAAAGGGTCTCCAATTATCACCTATTGAGCATATTGAATATCTATTATAGTGTAAGGTCTATTGTAGGTACTCATTGATACATCTAAAGTTACACAAGTCTAAGGTAGCATGAAGGATTGATAGTGAAAGTTTTCGAGTTGTAGAAATACTGGAAAACCCTAGTTTTTTAGGTGTACACAAGATGCAATGGAAGGTGTTGTGTATGTACATGGGATGACAGTATAAAATGGCTTGTACAATTGGAAGATCCATGAAATATTGAGTTGTTGAGGGTGTCAGGTTCTTAGAGTCTAAAAGAAATTTCCTAGGAAGGTCTACAAGCATTAGGTATAATAGATCTATCTACAGGTTAAAAAGGTATGTCTTAATTTTATGAGTAGTTGGATATTGTTTTCTACATGAGACATGGCTATGGGAGTTTGGGGATATTCCCTAGAGTGGCTATTAGTTGTATGACACTTATTGTATAATTCATATCTATAGAATTATAGTGCTAGTATATCTGATATTTATCATTAGTACATATTGTTAGTGTTAAGGCATATCTTGTATTTCTTGGGACATGCTTGAGGGATTTTGTGGTACATGGAT